>JAPQWV010001118.1:0-122854 GCA_027422505.1 Craterostigma plantagineum
CGCCGCCCTACAATAGCAACAATACCTCTGATTCGAAGCCGACTAACATGGATGCTGAGGCCTCTGCTGTGAGTTAACATTCATCATAAAATCTGCACAAGGGTATGGAAAAGATTCTTCAGTTTTATTTAGATCTTAATGTTGTTGTATCCTAGTCTTATTATTTAAGATCACAATGAATATATATACTAACTGCCTGATATTTATTATTCAATTTTATTAGTTTCAAATTCAACCCCACAGTCCACCCAATAGGGGCCACTCTCACCATATTTAGGCCTATATAAAAAATAAATTGGTTCCCACAATATAATACGGGGAACTATAATATTTGTATAAAAACTTGCAAGTAAGTATCATGTCGTGTTTTTTAATGTATTTTATCTATTAGAATAATTTTTTTCACATTGGTACCTGATTCGCCGTAAAGTACATCATATAATACATTTAGATACTACATGCAAACGTATTGTGGTATATAATACAGTGAGAAAATGATACATCATATAATACATTGGTACCATATAAAATTTATTTGGGTACACATAAATGCGTGACATTGTATAAAAAGGTACGTTAAGACTTGAAAAGGTGTACGCACAGTCAAATGAGTACTTATATAAAAAGAAATTATGACGAGGTGTTGACTTACAAATTTTTTATACAAATGAATATTTTTTCCGTTGATTACTATATAATAATAAAGATGATTAGCGGATAATATCTTTACTTTGATCTTCATTTCCATTCGCCTGGTCTACTATGACGTGGTGCTCACTCGACAGTTATCTGTAGGTAAAACATTACAATTACATAGCATTTTATGAAAAAGCTCCACACACATTCTATATATCTGCTGAACATTCCTCAGTCCTTTCCATTATCATCAACCTCATCAATCTCCTGCTATTTCTTTCTTTATTAATATTTACATACTATATATATAGGCCCTCTACGTAATAGATAGCTCCAATATAGTCTACCATAACTCTCTTTCTTATCAGCTTCTTTTATCTAATCTTTTCTTTTCTTGCATCAAAGCTTGCAGCTTTCTGTTGATTGCTTCTTTGTCTAAGCTAAGGTTATCGTTTGTGTAATGAATCAATGCTGCCGCCGTCAATAGCTCGACATGTGTGTCTCCGCCGCCGTCCCCACCGTACCCAAGAAGATAACAGCCAACGTTCACCGCCAAACGCCGTACGGTTACCCAGCTTTCCGCGACGACAATCCTCCTATTTTGTCAGGATTGCCCGACGACGTCGCAAAGCACTGCATCGGCCTAGTGCCGAGATCTCATTTTCCGGCGATGGCCGCCGTTTGCAAGAAATGGAGATCTGTTATGACGAGCAAGGAGTTCTTCACTGTACGGAGACTCGCCGGCGCGCTCGAGGAGTGGCTCTATTTTCTTCTTCTCGCGGCGGATTGTGGCCGCGATGGGAGGTGATGGATCGTTCGGGTCGGAAGCTGTGAGCTCCCGCCCATGCCCGGACCCGTAAAATCCGGGTCGGGTACGGTCGTACTTGACGGAAAGCTTATGGTCATTGGTGGGTATTCGAACGGTGATAATGGGGCTCCGTCCGTTTCGTCCGATGTTTACCGATACGATTCTTTCCTAAACAGGTTTTGAATCTCGAGATATAGTTTAACCACCTCACCAAATATATATTTATCCATCGCCATTATATTTTTCTCCATCATATCTTGAATTTATAAATTTATCTTCGGTAGAGGTCATCTCCTGGGAAGATTAGTAGTATAATAGCCATTAGTGTAATTTCTAATTTTTTTTTTTTCTTTCGATGGATTGTTGTGGGATTCGTTCTGAGAACCCTGGTCTGAGCTTGTACCGTGTTGAGAACTATTTGACCAACTAATTTATTTCTTATCTAGCATTAGATGCGTTAGTTTTTCTTTTAATGGGTGATAGTGACTAGTCCCTTGATATGAACTCTAACTAATACATTTAACAAACATGTGTTTGTGGATTTTAAGTAAAGTGTGAGGAAAAGAAAACTAAACAGAAGATGGTTTCCATTAGCTTTTTTCTTTATTTCCTCTCCATTTGGTTAAAAAAATAATTTTCCATGGATTTTGCGTTAAAACTTAATTATATTAAATTTTCTTTTCTATTCCTCATCTATTATCACCAACATAAAAATTAATTCTTTTCATTTTTCTCACTAAATTCCTTAAAAACAACACCCCTTACAATTTCACTGAAAATTTCTTATAACTTTATAAACAGGCACCTCACATAAAAGTTTAATGCTGATGGGAGTACATCATACTTTTTTTAATTTTTGACCATGTGAATACGATTCATAGATTGACACGTTTTGAGCCCAATTCAGATGGAGCAAGATGGCGAGTACAACTTCCCTCGATACGACTTCGCCTGCGTAGAGTCGAACGGCATCGTCTACGCAGTCGGCGGTTGCGGAGCAAACGGAGAATCCCTCTTGTCTGCGGAGGTCTACGATCCCGAGGCAAACACGTGGACCCTAATCGAGAGCCTGAGGCGCCCGAGGAAGGGATGCTTCGCGTGCGCCTTCGGGGACGGGAAAATCTACGTGATGGGAGGGAGGTCGGACTTCACCATTGGAAACTCGAGGTGCATCGACGTGTACGATCCCGAGGGCGGGAATGGCGGAGGCATACGAGGACGGAAGGGGGTGTTATGGTGATCGCCCACGCTGTGCTGGGCGGGAGGCTGTATTTCGTTGAGTGGAAGAACGAGCGCGATTTGGCGGTTTTCGACCCGGTCGAGGGTTTGCAGAGGAAGGTTCGAATTCCGTTGGCGGGAAGCTCGAGGGTCGAATTGAAGCTCGGGATTTTGATAGAAAGCTTCTGTTGTTCTCCGACACGAGACGATGACGTACGATCCCGACGGTGCGATGGGCTCGGAGTGGGGTACTTCCGAAGTCAAGTTGTTGGGCTCGTGCCTGCGTTTGTTTACTATTGAGGAATGAGTTCTGTCTCAGTTGAATTTCGTGAATGTTACATGATTCAAGTAAATTTACTACTTCCAAAGAAGATTAGGAATTTGATTTGACCTAATGTCTTCTTATCAAAAGAAATTAAAAGATACAGAAAACTCAAAATTCAAAGAAAAAAGGCTATTTTTTTTTTGCTAAAAACGGTTATTTATGTAGCATACATATTGATAATTGTCAAACTAGGTAATTTACGGTCTTATTTACCTACCCAACCCAACTGCATGAATCATGTTCATTTAATGAAACACACGTGTTTGTATTTTAATAAGATTGGAATATGGGGTAACGTGACACATGTCATTTTAGTGCAGCTGAAGTTCCGTAATTTTATTATAGGAGTATAGTTACGTTGATGCATGTGCGTGTTGTGCGTTTACTGCAATGACCAATGGAATAACAAAAAAATCAATAATAAATTGTGGCAGAACAATCATTACCACATTATATACATATATAATTTTTTTATTTTACCATAAATAGACTAATATGGACGTATTTGATCCACAATACGTCCAAAATAGTGCAGATGGGGGAAAACATGTTTAGAAGCTAACATAAGCTCATTGTCCTTGTAATGCAAATCACAAGACAATCCCATTCTTTCACTTCAAAGCAAAGATAATCATTCACTGTTATTTGAGTAGTACGTTTGTCCCCCCACTTCGCACTAAGTACACATGCTAGATCATCTACAAAGCAAAGAGTTCGTTTCCATGAATCATAAGTTGTAATGATTGTTTGAACAAAAGTTTCAAGTAATAAAATCCCAAGACATTCAACAAACACCACACAAAGCATAAGAAAAAAACACTATCACGTATGTTTCAGACAAGAATTCTGGCCATCCCAAAAACTCAGAAGAGTTCACAGAAAGCTGAAATAACATGAGATTATGATGCCGAAATCTAAGGAAGGAAAACAAACATGCCTGTGTTTCTCAGGAAATAGTAACGTCTGCCATCTCTCGTTCAACAGTCGTAATGGGCTCGACGGGATAGTACTTGTAGTGGAGTTCTCCCACATCGTCGCCCGATAGCTTCTTCCACCCATTGGGGCCCACGTGGTATACTGAGATAGAAGACAACCTAAGACAAGGATATTTAAAGAGATGAAGAAGAAAGAGTCTAGAGAAGAGATATATACCACTAGCAACACCACCACTTGCTCCATCACGGAAAGTAGCGTGATAAATAGCCCTTCTAGCAAGCTCTGCTGCTGCTCTTCAACCGAGAGATCGTAACGTACCTATACAATCGAAGTCTTAAGACTAATTGAAATGTTTAAAGAATGTCAACTTTATAGTTCTTTGTTCTATGATGATAGCAAATTGGGAACTAAAACGAGCAGTAAGAAATGAAGAGGAAAAAATAATATAGGATATATACATACCCGCTATCTAACACACCGTATGCATAGGGTGAGCCAGAGCCAACGGAGAATCTAGTGCCTTTTAGACGTCCACCTTCGCTGTCAACGTAATAAAGTCCAGGACCCTGCAAAAGACGGCCAAATGATGTTATCGATATTTGAGGCTTATTGGCAAGAAAAAGAAAATGTTCATTCTGTACCTGTTCATCCCAGCCAGCTATCATTGTTCCAACGGACAAACCCATGCCTCTGTATGAATACAGAATATTTGCCAGCAACTTTGAAGCTCCCGCAAGAGAAATTCTCCTTTGTTTGCCAATTCGTGCAAACGACACTGATATAATGATGAAGGCGATTATCTTTAGATGTATTTAGTGCGAAAACAGATACAATAAAAGGAGTCAAAGCAGTAAGTGACGAAGTTCAAGAAACACTTGATGTCACATTCGCTAATTCAAGTAATGAACTCATCACTTTATCCGAAGAAATCCAAGTAGATGTTTCAAGACATGTATTATATTCCAGAAATATCAGTCTCTAACTGATGGTGAAACTAATATAACTGATGGATCAAACTGGCAGTGATTATATTAGGATATACCTTAATTCCCAGATTTCTGTGCCAGAACTGGCAGTCCGCAGCACCCCCAGCCATTGTCCCAAGCATGTAAGGGTTTATTTCAATGATTTTCTTTACAGACTGTGATGCTGCCAAGAAGCAAATATATATATTAATCCCAACAGAAGTTGCTATCATATCATCCAAAGTTAAAACACACACATACAAACACATAACATATTAAGACTATAGCCTCACATATATAGCCTCCCATGCTTGCCCGAGAATCTGCAGCCACCATCACACCATCTTTGAATATGAAAGCCAGCGTTGTTGTCCCCTTTGCAGGTTTCACCATCTGCACTGCATCTTTCAGAAACCTGTCAAACTAAACGTCCCGAAACAAAAATCGGAGTAAATAAAATTCGTAATCAGAGACTCGGAGCTTCATTATTCCTCTTATTAGCCGAAGATACAGCAAACTGATTCTTGCTTACATCATTGGTAGAACCAGGAAGTTGAAAACACGGCGGAGATAGAATCTCATCATGGGCATCATCAGCCGTGTATTTCTTCAACGGAGCAGACGCATCAAGTTCACCAAAATCGATCTTCATCATTTTCCCTAAGTCAGTGAATAGGCAAAAACTTTAAAGGTTAAGCTGAACTCACTCAGTCTACATTAGACACAGTTAACATTTGTATATACTACATCAATTGCTTAAATCCACACCCAATGCAACTCCTAGCTAAAGATGGAGAAAATTACGAAGAATAAAAAAAAACGATGCCCGAAATTTCAGAAACACTATTATTCAGCTGGAGTATGCGATATTACACTATGAAGAATAAGATTGCCATCAAACAAACCATCCACCACGATTGCAACAACAAACCTTAATGACCGAAATTGATGACAGCTCAAATGCAACGATGCAATTCCCAGACAACGAAAGCAGATGAAACACGTCCAAACAAGCGTACCTGATTTTTGCAGCTTGAAAGCTAAGAATAGAGAATTTTCAGCAGCAGTGAAAAAGCACAAACGTTTTCTTGCACCCCAATTCAAGGTGCACTGTGTGATTTCGGGTCGGGTCATTGTTTGAGCCCATTGGGCCGGCCCGACTAAGACATAGATAATCTTATTATTCCTCTTAGATACATATATCAACAATACCATTATGCTTTTACTATCGGTTACTTCTGATTAACCTTTGACGACGAAGGATTTATTTTCGTGTTAATTAAGTTTCAGGCACCAAAAGATGTTTTAAGTTAGGTTTCAGGCTGTGTCAGAAAACTTTTAGGGTTAAGGACCCCTGTAAAATTTAGAGATAAGGACCTAAAATTTACCCAAGTGATATACAGTGTATATAAACTGGTATCGGACTATCGTTTTGTGTTATTACATAACAATAAAGTGGTATTGCAGAATTCAGAATGATGAAATTGTACTGCAGAACGATGAATTGGTACTGCAGAACCATGAAGTGGTACTGCAGGCCCTGGTACTACAGGTCCATGAAGTGGTACTGAAAAACACAGTGTATCTGGTCCTTAAAACTAAAATTTTCTGATATGGATCTGAAACCTAAATGAAACTTATGTTGGGACCTGAATTTAACTTTATTTTTCTACTTATTATCTCGTTTTGCCGACGCATTGAACTTTTAATATATGATATTCGGTTTTAGTGACAATTATAATCAACTTAACAAAGCCATAAATTATTAACTGTGTTTAAATTAATTATTTCGACGTACAAGTTTGGTATAAACCGCCGACATGAACTCGTATATTAAACTAAAACTCAAGGTAATATATATTCTATAGTTTCGGCCATTCATTAGTTTCTTCATTATAATACATGCATAATTGCCGCCTATAAGATATCAAATATACAATCGATGCAAGCCATTTAAGTCCAAAATATTCAAGAAAAATCACAAGAAGATATGATGCAAAGCACACTAACACAGAACCACGTCTCTACCAGAAAGTAAACAAATATATATTAAAGCTAAAGTCGCTCGAAACTATATATTATTACAATCAAAGAAAAATAAAAAGAGTCGTTGCAACCCATAAACGAGGCCGTCCTCGTTGTCCCTAATTTGTCTCTTCTTAGAACTTTCTGCGTAATATTCAAACTTAATTAAAAGCAGACTTTTTTCTTAAGCACTACAACAAAAAACGTTAAAATAATATGTCAACGACAAGGACTCACGTCTGTTTTATGTGATTCTTTGTATGTTTCATGTTTTTATATCAAAAGCATGCACCAATGCAATGATCTCAATAATATAAACAAATCTTCTAATATTTCTCAATCATGAGCTTTCACTTGCGCACAAGCAAAATTAAGACTAATTTGATGATCTGTGCATTAGCTGTAAGAGAATCTTGCCCTTCCCGCATATATACATATAAGAAGCATTTGTGTCTTCTTTTGCAACAATCTTCATTGATCCACCGTTGTTAGTTCATCTAAACTTAGTTTCTACTATTAAGAGACATAAACCCTAGCTAATTTCTTCTGTGTTATGTAATAATAATTATGGGAAGACAACCTTGTTGCGAAAAGGCGGGCTTAAGCGGGGCCCGTGGACGGTCGAAGAGGACACCATGCTCATGAATTTCATCCTCCATAATGGGATAAAATGCTGGCGATTAGTCCCAAAACTCGCCGGTAAAAACACACTTTTTTTCGCCATGCAAGGGATAGGATATATAAGCGTAAACATCGCATTTTTTTTCGACGACGACGACTAATTATGCATATTTGCATAAATCTTAGGGTTGAAGAGATGTGGAAAGAGTTGTAGACTGAGGTGGATAAACTACCTTAGGCCGGACCTCAAGAGAGGCGCATTGACGGAAGCAGAGGAAGATATGATCATCGAGCTTCATTCCCGACTAGGTAACAGGTACGAACGAACACATGCATAATGTTTGGAGCAACTAAAATATTTAGTCTTATAACTCTCATGAAATTTCGATTTTTTCGTCATGTATCTTGTATTTGTTCAAAGGCTATTTTCTTATTGCTTCCGGCATTATATGCCTATTGTGGACGTGGATAAGTTATATGACGAAACAAAAAAAAAAAAAAAATTTAGCGAAAGTTATAGGACTATGCAAATTTCCTGGTAGTTACGGTAGTATAATATATATAAATTTGTTACGCCGAAACATATGGACTAATTTGGGACATATGACGAAAAGCGAGGATTCACTTAAACTTTCTTCATTGTTTTTCAAACGATAATTTTTAATATATAAACATAGTTACAGAGCTAAATAAGCCAAGGAACCTCCTGCAGACAACCGAACATCCAGTAGGAAGAAGTCTCTCATCTATAGAGAATCAAATACAACATACCGAAAACCACTAAAAGTTATTAGACATAAATGTTTATTACTTCTACAGTAGTTCATTTTTGTGCTTTTAGGGCTCTTTGTTCTTTCTTCGTCTTGTCGGTTTGATGTTGTAATAACGAAGGTAGGTTTTTTTTTTTTTCAGGTGGTCGAAGATAGCCTCGCACTTCCCGGGAAGGACGGACAACGAGATAAAGAACCACTGGAACACGAGGATCAAGAAGAAGATGAAGCTCATGGGATTAGACCCCATCACACACAAGCCCATCGTCGAAGAGCACCATTCACCTCGGGAGATTGCCCGAGCTTCCACGGAAAGAATCGAAGAGAGCAACGACGACTTTTCCGAGATGAAATGCGAAGGATCGGCGAAAGTGGCGTACGATAATAATATTATTATACCTAGTAATTGGGGCCCAAATGAAGCGGTCAATAAGGTTGTTGATATATGGTAATGGGATCTCCGTTTATGTTCCAAGGCGGCGATTATTCGACGGCGGAAACTTACCAGAATTGGGCCGATAATCCATTTATCTGGGACGGTTTCGGAAGTTTCAACGACAGCTTTCCTTGAAGAAAAGAAAAAAAAAAAAAGAAAAAGGTTTATTTACCTATTTATACGAGCTCGAACTCTCCTGTTAGATATTCGACACGTCATAGCAAATTTAAGTTTGTAAAGATGTTTCAATGATCTGATGCTTTTTCATCACCACTACAACACAGATCTTCAGTTTCAGTTACTTTCTTAGTCGATGGGATAGATTCGAAGTCAGAAATAACTATCTTACATTCGAATGCTAAAACTTGGTTTCTAATGCATGAAGTATGAAAAAGCAATAACATAAGATCGTTCACACAAAGAACCTCACTTTGATTTTAATAGGGCGATATTGGTTTTCAAATTGTAGTTTTGGGCCTTTGATGGCCCGCTATGGCCATGAATGGTGAACATCTTTGAACTTTGTTTAAAACTATAATCTAATGAAATAAAAACTAATCTTATCGATAATATACTTGAGTACATTCGTATTTGATTTGATATCAACATGCGAACACAAATCAGAGCATAAAGAATTAAACGTAAATATATTGTATATCAGTCGCACTCAATGCCCATACAAATATTGCATTCTCCGCCCGTAACACTCATTATATAATAACCCTTCTTTCTTCCACTTCTTTCACTCTAAAACAATTCTCTCTCTCTCTCTCTCTCTCTCTCTCTCTCTCTCTCTCTCTCTCTTGCCGGCTAAAGAAAAGAAAAACAATGAATCTCCTCCGTTCATGGCTCCTCACCACATGCTCCTCCGCCACCGCCGTGGATGAAGCCGGCGACAACCCATCTCCGCCGCCGCACTCTGGCGACTTCATCGACGACGAAACCCCAACACAATCATCGTCATCATCATCAGCATCAACGAACAGCAGCATTCAATCCAACGCTTCCCTCGTAACCTTACCTTCCGTACCATCTCTGCAAAAGCTCACACCTCAGCACTATTATTACCCAACCTCCGCCGCCGCCGCCGCAACCACCTCCTCGGCCTCATTCGCCGTCGCCGCCCATCTCTCCGCCGCCGCATCTCCCGGCCAGAATATTGTCAATTTCCTCGCAATTCACGGCGATCTTCTCTACGCCGCCGCTGGGAATCAATCCACGTCTACGACGCCGTCAACGACGACTACAAACTGCTCGGAAAATTCGGCCCTTCGAAACCCTCGCGGGCTCGGTGAAGTCGATAGCTTTTCACGGCGGCAAAATTTTTACATCCATCAAGACTGTAAGATAAGGGTATGGACGAAACTGGCCGCCGCCGCCGACGGAAAGAGTCACAAGCTAATTGCCACGCTGCCCACTTTAGAAGATCGCCTCCTCAGATTCGTTCTACCTCAGAACTACGTCAGAGTTCGCCGGCATAAGAAGAAGCTATGGATCGAACACAACGACGCCGTTTCAGGGCTGGTTTTTTCCGGCGATTGTCTGATTTCTGTATCTTGGGACAGAAGCATCAAAGTGTGGGAAATTGGTAAGAAGAACAGTTTTCGCTGTCTGCAATCTGTGGGAGGAGCGCACGACGACGCATCAACGCCGTCGTTTCGTCGGAAGATGGAACGGTTTACACAGGCTCGGCGGACAAGAAGATAAAAGCGTGGAGAATGGACGATACTCGCCGGAAATACGAGCTGATAGCGACTTTAGAGAAGCACAAGTCGGCGGTGAACGCCTTGGCGCTGACCGGCGGCGGGTCGGTTCTTTTTTCCGGGTCGTGCGATCGGTCAATTTTGGTCTGGGAAAGGGAAGACAGCGCTAACCATATGGCGCTCGCCGGCGCTTTGAGGGGACATTCGAAGGCTATCCTTTGTCTGATCAACGTCTGCGATTTGCTGATGAGTGGGTCGGCGGATCGGACGGTGAGGATTTGGAGGAGGGCTGACGGCGAGGATGATGGGCGGCGGAGGTACTGTTGCTTGGCGGTTTTGGACGGGATGAGGGCGGCGCCGGTGAGGTCGCTGGTGGCTGCGGCCGAGAAAGACGGCGGAGGATGTGTGGTGAAGGTGTTCAGCGGCGGGTTTGACGGTGACGTCACCGTATGGCGGGTTGAGGTGTGATGACGGCGGCGGCGGCGTTTCTGTCGATGTTTTTTAGCTTGAAAAGCTGCTCGCTTTATTTGTTAATTATTATATTATTGCATTAATGTAATAACTGTAATAGGGGTTTTGTATAGAAGAAAAGAATGAATGTCTTTTTTTATCTCGGCATAAATTAATTATAATAAAAGAAAATCTCTTTATCAAAACGAAGTTAAGAATAATTCGCAAGCTCCATAAAGGCGTGGGAAAAGCATGTGATGCCAATATATAAAAAACCAAATAAAATAAAATGGTCCCGTATATAGTCGCTTATTTTCATGTACTGTAACCCTATTATATGTAGTCACAATATGATTAATATAATACACATTTTGAAATAATGGTGGAATGCTTTCTTGTTCTTGGTAATGTGGCATTGCCGTGAATTCGAGACTAGATCGACCAATCAATGCCTAATTAACTTGTTTTATAATATTATATCTGATATTAAACAAGTATATATTGACCAAAATCACGTGATGACTCGTAATTAACTGCATGATTCGATGATACAATATATCAACAAGGTGCTTTCGGGCTAAAAAATACCATAAATATAGAGAGAGACAAAAATGAAATAAAGTAAATGCATTGATGACAAATGTAAACTTTGTAAATCACGTTAAGCAGCCTATTTGCTTTGTTATTAAAAAATAGTAAAACTTGTCTTTCGATTTGGAAACTCCCAAGTTGTAATTATTTGTAGTTGTAATTGTTTCTTTCTTTGGTTTCATAGTGCCACCTTTTGTAAGTATTTAGGAATTATTAGAAATTAGAGGAAAATCTTAGCGAAAGGCACTTGGACGTTATAGAGATCGTATTTCCAGTATTCCATGAATATAAAATTATACTCCATATTTAAGTAGAATACTCAAAATTGTCCCATTATATATTCAATGACCTAGTTGGATTTCGACTTATTATCAACAAGTTAGTGATGACATGTATTTGTAATTATAAATATGAGTCAAATTCGAAAATTAATACAATTAGTGAAAGTTAGGATCGGTTTACGCGTTTAGAGGGGAGGTGAATAAACGCTTCTCTTTTTCTGGTATTTAACCGTTAGGGCTAATACCGATACTTGATATCTTTCTAAGTGTGATTTATGCAGAAGCAAGTCGTCGGTTTTGAACCAAGACCGATGATGTATGTGACTTGTTAGTGTGTGTGTGTGAAGAGACACCAGTTTGTTTCTGGAAGTTCGGAGTTAAATCTCCTACGTCTCCCCTTCTTCCCCACAAGGAAGGTTCACTAGACTTCAGTTATACACTCACTGTACAACCTACCCAGCTGCCCTCAGCTTAATCTAGTGAATCACCTAGGCAGTCGATAATACAATCCACCTACTTCAACAGCTTTTTACAGTCCTTCGGAAAACAACTCACTTACTAGCCGATCACCAGTCTAAGTACAGTGAGGACAACACCTACAACGATTTTCTCAATCGCTCAACGTCGTAATACTCTTATGCTCGATTTTGTTTGAAAATTGGTGAAGTACTTTCTTCATCATGCCTCTTTCTTTTTATAGTTGGTCTTGATGAATGGAGCCGTTGTGAGATAGCTCCTTGTAGGGCCTGCATTAAATGCATTTTACCAAAAACGGGTACTGTCCGGTATTCAAAGCAGTTCGCACTGTGCCAATTACTTTTTTCTTTTAAGCTTAACTTGGCTCCTCGTGGCAGCCTTGCATTAAATGCTTTAGCATAAGTCTTCAACATCCCGCCTTAAATAATTTTGAATCTTTGTACACGTGGCAGGTCCGGTATCTGTACTTCGGTCTTGACACTTCGTCAGTTCCGGTGATTGTGCTCCGGTCTTGGCACTTTGTCAGTTTCAGTAGTTGTACTCCCGTCTTGGCACTTTATCAGTTCCGGTAGTTGCACTCCGGTCTTGGCACTTTATCAGTTCCGGTAGTTGTACTCCGGTCTTGGCACTTTATCAGTTCTGGTAGCTGGCGCGCTTTTTAAACTGCTGACTGGTATCCGGTCTTGAGTCTTCGTTTAACCGGTATACTCAGTCAAGTTTGGACAATTACCAAAACTGTTTAATCTGAATTCTTTGATTCACGATACTTTAACAGTGAACTCTTGCTCGGAGAAATCGATCTCCCTAGCAAACACTTGAAAATTAATATAATAAAAAAATCCGCGAACAAAACAAATAATATAAAAAGAAAAACACACCACAACCAATAATATGCCATAATATAAGCCGCAAGTGAGTATATGCATAGCTGTTGAGCAATATTGACTTTTAATATATATATATATATATGTATTGTATAATGCTACAGTGAAGATTGCAAAAAGTTATGGTTCAAATTTGTACCAATCATAACATATATTTCGATTTGTTACATGTATGGATACTACATAAAGAACAGTATTAATGGCTCGTGTTTTTTGGAAGTTAAATTCGAAGATATATACGATGCCCATACTACAAAAGTTTTATAGTGTAGATTTTTTTTTTTTTTTTATCTTTTCAAATTCAATAAAAGGCCTAAAAGGAAAAGTTATTAGTTACTTTTGGATATGTGTGTTTATCTTCCAATTTTCCTAGCGTGCAATTTGGCAAGTTGAACCGAATGTGGTATTTTATATATGTTAGTGGTCATTATTATTTTATTGTTTGACTCATCTTTTTTTTTTCTACATGCTTCTAACGCACCTTTGACATGATAACAGTATGGATCAGAAATTATATCCATAAAAATAAATATATTTTTTATTTTTACTTTTTGTTGAGTTATCCACAAAATATGGAAGTGATTCTGAATCTTAAGGTTAATTATGAGACTATTTCAGCTATCAATGAAATTACTCTCTTACCTATATAAACTTAGTGTAGTAAGTCCACAATCCACATAAATAATGGAAGTGGAGGAGTATAATTGTAAGAAAGTAAAAAAAAAAATACAAGTTCGTAAGTAAAATATATAGACCATAAACAATTAAAATTTCATTGCGTCAAGGGGAGGACCCTTCTAGAGATTGAAACGACGTCCACAAAATTAATGTTAAATTGGTCCATGTAAAGATATAATGATATGATATATGTATATATACACATCACATTATGATTGATATCAATTCAACAATTAAATTATGTGTTAGCAACATCAAACTTCACATATTTCTATTCTGTCATGCAAGTTGACGAAAGAAACAAACCTATAAATTAGAATAAAAGTTGGTCGACATCACACTATTGACTTTGATGGATGTCCAACTACAAGAATTAATTATTTTATCATATATACACATAACTCAAGGTTTTTAAGACCGGACCGGCCGGAAATCCGGTCCGGTTTCGGTCTGGTTTAAATTTAATTAAAAAAAGAAAAACAAAAGCTAAGATAATAAAAAGAAACACCAACCAAGAAATTTGAAAGGAATTTCATTAGGCTGGGTTCGATTCCCTCCAGCCATTTTAATTTTTCATTTTATAGTTAAATTATGAGCCCAACATTTTATTATTAAGTTTTGACCCCTAAATTTATAAATCTAGTTTTTTACATCCTCTAACGAAAATTGCTTTAACTACCAACACATTTACTTTTATTCAATTATGATTCTTATCTTTTTGTAATTCTAATTTCAAAAACATTAATAATAACATTTATATTTCAATGTTGATTAATTCATTCATAAATATATATTTATTAATATAGAGGTATCGGTTTTACAACGGTTTGATTTCAATTTATAACGGTTAAACCACTAAACCATAAACCACTAAAATTTTCGGTCCGGTTCGAAAATCCGATTTCACAAGTCGTTTTTTTCTTTTTAAACACTTAAAAAAAATACAAAATTAAATTAAATTATAATTTATATATTATATATTGGAAGTTTACAGTTAAATATCAAAGTATAAAAAAATGTCAGATCAATCCATTGTCAGAATCTTTTTGTATGTACCCAGTAAAATAAAATTTGACACAAAGAGAACCATACTATTGTACATAATCTATACTATATATAAAAGTTTGGATGTGGGCTCTCGTTGACCATTCTCAACCAATCCCAATGCGACATGTCAGCAACACCAATGCTGTTGATCGAGGACCGCCGTTAGACTTGACTTTGGACGTGCTTTCAGTGTATGTGAACCTCGTGTATTGATTCGATCGTTTGCTAGCTCAAACTGACCGAAAACAATGAAAGAAAACACACACTCTAACACTGATATTAACGTGGTTAGGCTGAACTTCAGCCTACGTCCACAGATCAACCGAGCACCTTTTCCATTAACCACTAACACGAAAGTTAACAGATTGACACACCGTCTACAACTCTCGTTTTACACCTCACTGTGGTTTATCACTCTACAAGAAGATATGTGCTCGAGAAGATGCCTAGTCGAACTTAGAAATCTGATTTATATAGAGCTGAAAACATTCTTTAAGCATGTCGCGCGTTTAATCTCAGCCGTTCGTTAAGTCTGATCCGTCGTCCCACAGAGCGCCACGGGGCCTTGCTCTTCTGCGTGATCAAGCATAACGCACGTGCGACTTTATAAGTGAATTAGCACTTTCGTTCAGAGCCGTCCGATCTTCTATCCAACGGCTGTGTTCCTCCATCCGCGCCATCACTCCACTTCTAATCGTAGCCGCTTATCAGTTTCGCAGGTCATCCATCGGCCAATATTTAATCTCGTGGCTTCAAATTCTGGCCCTCCGATCGCGCGCCAAATCAGATCCTACGGTCACTGTTCATCGCGACACTTCTTCAGCAGAGATCACCTTCTTCAGCTCAGATTCGACTCGCTTCATCCGCCCGTCTTCTCCGGCGGCTCCCGGCGTCTCTGGCGAGTTTTCGGCTCGCCATTCCCAATAAACTACACCTCGAGACGGCAAACTCACTCGCAATCTTAACTCCTAAAATTCAGCTAGCAGCCCAAACTCGCCCACTACTGCTGCCCAAACTTCACAGAAAATCAGTATTCAGAATTCTGCTTAGAATTTCGGGCGAACTTTTGCCGTCCGTTTCGCCCTCCGCCACCGCATCTCTTCCACCTCCGAGCTCACCCGCTCTTGTGGCCTGAGAATGCTTTCTATCCGAGGTAGAATGGCCTCCACCTCAAGCTCGAACCAACCGCAAATCGAGCTCCAACACAGCTACTCGGAGCAGTTTTGACAGAAAAACTGCTCCAACCAAGGGTCTTGTCGGCCCTTGCTCCACCTTAAGATGAGGTTCCGTGGCTTCCCTCTAGCACCATTCGAGCCACCACATTCCCTACTTCACGTAGGACCAGTTGCCTCCTCCGGACAACCCTTTGAGACACGAAATCGTGCCTCGAAACCGGCCGAAAACCAGCCTGCTCTATCTCCCGGTGTTGATCCGTTCTCCCGCTCGTGTCCAGCTGTTCTCCAGCCCTCTGATCCATCGAGGTTCCTCCTATGCTCTAGGTCCAACCTCGTATCACCTATGATCCCCGCAACACCTCTCTCGAACCGCAAACTGCCCCGAATCATCACCAAACCTCGACAGATTTCCCCGTGTGCAGGCATCACCATCTCGACTGTGGTTTCAACCTCCGATACGGTTCCCGTGGTAGCCTGCGACACCACCACCAGCATCAGAGCCTCCTCAAGCCTTTTCTAAACAGAACGAGCCTTGAATCGCAGCTTCATTGGTTCAAAATCGCTTGACCCGACGAAAATCCCCAAATCGAGTCTCCTTGCGGCCACTCCCGGGAAGATAGCTTCGTCCTCCACGCCTCACCGCACCATTTGTTCAGATTATAACTGCAATCGACTCGCAACTGATCAGAGAATACCGCACACTAACCGATCAGCTCAATTCGAGCAATCGAAGCTCGAATCAATGCGAAAACAGAACCGAAATTATCAGAAAATGCACAGGGATTTTACGTGGTTCGACAAAGTTTGCCTACGTCCACGGAACAACCGAGCACCTCTTCCATTAACCACCAACACGAAAGTTACAGATTGCCACACCGTCTACAACTCTCGTGCTTACACCTCACCGTGGTTTTCACTCTACAAGAAGATATGTGCTCGAGAAGATGCCTAGTCGAACTTAGACATATGATTTATGTTGAGCTGAAAACATTCTTTAAGCATGTCGCACGTTTAATCTCAGCCGTTCGTTAAGTCTGATCCGTCGTCCCACAGAGCGCCACGTGGCCTTGCTCTTCTGCATGATCAAGCATAACGCGCGTGCGACTTTATAAGTGAATTAGCACTTTCGTTCAGAGCCGTCCGATCTTCATCCAACGGCTGTGATCCTCCATCCGCGCCATCACTCCACTTCTAATCGTAGCCGCTTATCAGTTTCACGGGTCATCCATCGGCCAGTATTTAATCTCGTGGCTTCAAATTCTGGCCCTCCGATAGCGCGCCAATCAGATCCTATGGCCACTGTTCATCGCGACACTTCTTCAGCAGAGATCACCTTCTTCAGCTCAAATTCGACTCAGCTTCATCCGGCCGTCTTCTCCGGCGGCTCCCGGCGTCTCTGGCGAGTTTTCGGCTCGCCATTCCCAATACACTCCACCTCGAGACGGCAAACTCGCAATCTCAACTCCTGGAATTCGGATAGCATCCCAAACTCGCCCACTACTGCTGCCCAAACTTCACAGAAAATCAGAATTCAGAATTCTGCTTAGAATTCCGGGCGAACTTTTGCCGTCCGTTTCGCCCCTCCGCCACCGCATCTCTTCCACCTCCGAGCTCACCCGCTCTTGTGGCCTGAGAATGCTTTCTATCCGAGGTAGAATGGCCTCCACCTCAAGCTCGAACCAACCGCAAATCGAGCTCCAACACAGCTACTCGGAGCAGTTTTGACAGAAAACTACTCCAACCAAGGGTCTTGCCGGCCCTTGCTCCACCTTAAGATGAGGTCCCCGTGGCTTCCCTCAAGCACCATTCGAGCCACCACATTCCCTACTTCACGTAGGACCAGTTGCCTCCTCCGGACAACCCTTGAGACACGAAAATCGTGCCTCCGAACCGGCCGAAAACCAGCATGCTCTGTCTCCCGGTGTTGATCCGTTCTCCCGCTCGTGTCCAGCTGTTCTCCAGCCTCTGATCCATCCGAGGTTCCTCCTATGCTCTAGGTCAAACCTCGTAGATCCCCGCAACACCTCTCTCGAACCGCAAACTGCCCCGAATCATCACCAAACCTCGACATATTTCCCCCGTGTGCAGGCATCACCATCTCGGCTGTGGTTTTAACCTCCGATGCGTTCCCGTGGTAGCCTGCGACACCACCACCAGCATCAGAGCCTCCTCAAGCCTCTTCTGAACAGAACGAGCCTTGAATCGCAACTTCATTGGTTCAAAATCGCTTGACCCGACGAAAATCCCCAAATCGAATCTCAGGGAAGATAGCTTCGTCATCCACGCTCACCACACCATTTGTTGAGATTCCAACTGCAATCGACTCGCAACTGATCAGAGAATACTCGCACACTAACGATCAGCTCAATTCGAGCAATCGTAGCTCGAATCAATGCGAAAACAGAACCGCAATTATCAGAAAATGCACAGGGATTTTACGTGGTTCGGCAAAGTTTGCCTACGTCCACGGATCAACCGAGCACCTCTTCCATTAACCACAACACGAAAGTTACAGATTGCCACACCGTCTACAAACTCACCGTGGTTTTCACTCTACAAGAAGATATGTGCTCGAGAAGATGCCTAGTCGAACTTAGAAATATGATTTATATTGAGCTGAAAACATTCTTTAAGCATGTCGCACGTTTACTCTCTGCCGTTCGTTAAGTCTGATCCGTCGTCCCACAGAGCGCCACGTGGCCTTGCTCTTCTGCGTGATCAAGCATAGCGCGCGTGCGACTTTATAAGTGAATTAGCACTTTCGTTCAGAGCCGTCCGATCTTCTATCCAACGGCTGTGTTCCTCCATCCGCGCCATCACTCCACTTCTAATCGTAGCCGCTTATCAGTTTCGCAGGTCATCCATCGGCCAATATTTAATCTCGTGGCTTCAAATTCTGGCCCTCCGATCGCGCGCCAATCAGATCCTACGGTCACTGTTCATCGCGACACTTCTTCAGCAGAGATCACCTTCTTCAGCTCAGATTCGACTCAGCTTCATCAGCCGTCTTCTCCGGCGTCTCCGGCGAGTTTTCGGCTCGCATTCCCAACAAATGCAAATGACTATTTTAGGCCCATATGTGGGCGGAATACACCTGTCATTGCCATATTATATTTTTTATAATTATGAAAATATTTATGTTTTAATATGTTGCCACCTCTTTGTTTTAATAGATCGTCTATAATTAACCGTAAGAAAGATGAACAGTCTTGCAATTATACATTCATTGTATTCAATTAGCTATAGGATAGATACATACTCGAACAATCAAATCGATTCCTCAACCCGGCAAGCGAAGAGCCTGATAATGTCTGCTACAGCCTACTCGCTCATCGCTGTGTTGGATTTGAGACTGTTTGAGGGATTAGTATTTTTTACGCGAGTTTAGATAGTTGGAGAGATGTATCAGGAGGTGACATCATCCGCAGTTGACAAGTCCAGACATTGGACAACAAATACGTAAGTTTTCTTTCTCTCTTCGGTGATTTGATAATTCTCGAGCATTTGTTTCTTTTTTTCGGAGTAACTGATGAGCTGTGCACTTTGTGGATAAATTTTTTGGCGATCAAGCAAGATTCGGTCGAGAACATTGCGCATGAGGATCTTAACGTTATTATGGTGTACATTCAGTGTGGAGTTTTGTTTGTTTAGTGATGATTGAATCTGCGACTCATCTATCATTTTTTTTCTTTTATGAATGTGATGATGGAGGAGAATCTAACTGGGGTTCAGTCTTTGAGGAATGATGATTTAGCTAATAATTCCAATTTTCACGTAGTGCGGTACGATTTCTTTTCTTTTGGCATGTTATGGTTGTTCTGATCCGAGGGCGTTTGCTATTTTTTCTTTTGTTGTTTCTTTTTATTGGGTTTGTCTCAAAGTGCCCTTGAAATTGGGGATATGTAGTATGTGATCTTCAAGGGTTGGGTTCATGGAATGGTATAGTTATTGTGGCATAGATTATGTATATGGTTTAATCAGCTTAGACGACTGAAATTATGGATATTATTTGCTTCTTGGATGTTAGTATTTGTGTTATTTTCCAGAGAATGAGCAAAACGGACTTAATTTTTCAAGCGTTTTGGTTCGTTGACTTTTGATATTTCGTGTCTACCCACCCAAGAATTGATATTGTATGTTTCGTTATGTGGATAATTAGATTATTCTATATATACTGGTAATAGTTTTTGTGCTAATACATTGCTCGTTTTATATGTTGCATGATTCATCGTGGTGACTAAATATCCAATCTCATACCGTATTACATATGCTTACATTAAGGAAAAAATATCAACAGTCATGTTCTGATTTTGAGCGGGAACTGT
Organism: Craterostigma plantagineum; assembly: GCA_027422505.1. Classification (NCBI taxonomy): domain Eukaryota; kingdom Viridiplantae; phylum Streptophyta; class Magnoliopsida; order Lamiales; family Linderniaceae; genus Craterostigma; species Craterostigma plantagineum. The sequence goes on from JAPQWV010001118.1 coordinate 20,352, forward strand.
TACTACAATTGCAAATAATATTAGAATAGTTTAAAAATGTTTTGTGTTACAGATTTTCTTTACAATTCAATATATAATGGAAATAATGAGCACGAGTTTTATGATAATTCCAATAAATCTTATCCAGTCATATATATCAAAACTTATTATTAGGGTTCAACAACATTTAGTTTCTTCCAAATGTATTTGTTGATATTTTTCTTAATGTAAGCATGTGTAATCCCGAACTACTGTAATATTTAATATTGTACGTCTATACTACTGTGCGACTTTAAATATCAGAAATATAAGATTTAAGACTATAATACTTCAAGTACTACTATAGCGGGCCCAATTTGGCCCGCGGACCGTCGGGTTTTTTGGCCCATAGGACATCAGTCCGCGAGCCTGACAGTTGGGCCAAATGAGCCCGATTATGTTTTGGGGTCTGGAAATTAAGGCGTGAGCCCAGTGTATTTTCAGGATGGGGTCGGACTGACACACGGCTCAGGCCAACTTTTAGCTATAGTTCCGTGCATCACACGGGGCAAAACTAGTACATTGAAAAAATGTATGTAATTGTTACATAGATATAAAACAACATATTAGAAACTAAGTAGCACAAAAACACTTAATATGGTACTTTTTATTTTAATTTATTAATCAAATGAGTAAATGATGGTAAAATGATACTCTCAACCAACGAGTAGCTATGTGTAAAAACTTTATTCTAATAGGTATTTATATATAAAATTATCTGAAAATACTAAATTGGTAATAGTTTTAGTTTTGGGTAATTAGGTGTAGATACACCATAAATATTTAATTAAAAATAACTCTTAAAATATAAAGTAATGTCGAGTGCGCTTAAAATACTATATCAAATGGGTTTCGAAACACAATCTTATACTTACCAGGCATAAAAAAAGATTCATATGGGCCTCTTAATGGGCTTTCTAATTGGGCCGGCCTTGTTATTCTATTTTATTTTTTCCTTTTTCTTCCCAAACGTAAAAAGAACATTGCTCGCTTCTATTGTCGTCTGTCCACACTAATATGATCTGTGAAAGTGTACGAAGAAAAAGAAAAGAAAACTAAAAAAAGATTAAACGAAAAAGAAAAAAAAAAAATCAGTAGCTCCGATCTGTGAAAGAGGGACGACGATAGAGATAGAGGCTCTCTTATGGTGTAGAGCTTAGCTACTGCTCAGCGACGTAGTTACTTTTGCTCCCAAAGCCGTAATTTAAGCTGGCGTACAGTCCGAAGCGGGCCACGGCGGAGCTCCGGCACTCCACCTCCATCGGCGGACGAGCCACGCCGGCTGCTGTTTCGTCGCCGCGCTCCGTCGCGGCCGACGAAGAGGATAGCGATAATGGACGCAATCGCTCCTTCCTCCGCTCTTACGTATTCCCCAGTGACGATCTCGTCAGGTGGTTTCATCCGTACAGATCTAGGATGCTGATGTTGCTGCTATTCGCTGTCGTTGTTGCGTCAGTGGTCTCCGTCTCATCTGTTGTCAAGCGGCTGGTGAGTTTTATTCGTTTAGAATGTGTCTGCGTTTGGGGTGTTTTTTGTTGGTAATGTTCAGAAGGTTTGATAATGTGCGGAAGTTTTATGAATGGATGATTTTAATCGATTTATTCAGAGCTTCTTTCGTAGATCGTAGGGTTGGTAGAAGGATTTAGAGTATGTGTTGTTGAAGTTTGTTTTAGTTTAATATGCTTTTCGGATTGCGTAATTATGTAGGTAAAGATTTTAACTGTAAAATGGATGTTGTGTTAGCATGAGCTGTGCACATATTAGGAAATTAAGCCCTTGAATAGGATCGATCATGTAGTCAGATTTGGGTCCCAGGATTCTGCTTTGCATTCTGTAGATTCGGCTAACTGATTTTGAGAAATTATATACAGTTGGATTGGAGGACTTGTGCTGATACAAGGAAAGCCGACAGTTTATTAGGTCTATGTTTTGTGTCATTGTGTGTGTTCATTGCTGGAGCCTAATTTTGGTTCGCTCGAACTTATTTTTGCTGGTTCCGCTGCAACTTAAAATTGAAATTTAATTTGCATGTTGAAATGCTTTTATAATGATTTCTTTAAGTGGCTGCAAAATTCTGAAAGCTCCGTTTGGCACTTCCCTCTACTTTTGTGCAGAATGCTCCATACTTGTGCAAAAAGGATGGCATAACTCTTCAGTGCCCACATGTAAGTCTTTTGGCTTCTTTCAACTGTTTTCTTACCCAGATTTCCCGTTCGGGAATGTCATGCATGATCTTATCTTAACTGGATGTTTATGATATCTAAGGTAAAGGAGCCTCCATCATTGTGGGAAAATCCTTATTCTGCCACTACGTCATGGAAGTCATGTGCTGAGCGGCGTGAGGGTGTGATTTCAGGTTGCTATAAGTATACAACTTTGTGTTGTCCTTAAGTAAACCTTCCATATTTTGGGTACTTGAGTTATATTTGGTACACGCAATAAATATCTGCTCTTGATTCTCGTCTTTGCCCAAATTTCAGATCTTCCAGGAGAGAATGAGACAAATGGCTACATATTTATTCATGCTGAGGGTGGTCTTAACCAACAGAGAATTGCCGTATGTGATTGATTCTACTGAATTCGGTTCATACGTATTTGATTGAATCCAAATGTTTCGGACATTTATTTTATACATAAAATTACGGAGCTGATGTCTTAAGGAACATGTACCTATTTGGTAAAGTATAAGCCTGTATTATGATATTCAACAGCACTATTCGAAAAATTGATTTAGCGACTCAGGAACCCTGCTTCAGTCTTAATTATGTGCTTCTCCGCAGATATGCAACGCTGTTGCTGTGGCCAGATCATGAATGCTACGCTTATTTTGCCTGTGTTAAAGCAAGACCAGATATGGAAAGACCAACGTGAGTGACCTTGAATCTGACAGCACTCCCTCTTCCTTTGTTCATGTTTTCTGATTAGGCTTTACCTAGAAAGCTCACTCAGCATATCACTGGCTTCTAATCTAGGCAAGATTCTGTCTTTAGCTACCCTCAATTGACCTCTAATTTACTGTAAACAAATACTTCTGCAGGAAATTTGAAGACATATTTGATGTAGATCATTTTATCGATTACTTGAAAGATGATGTGGCGCATCGTTAGAGATATTCCTGAATGGTTTACGGACAAGCCGGAGCTCTTCACTAGTATAGGTGTGATGTTTATTGTTTGCATCATAGGGTTTTCATTAGTGCTATTTCATATTAGATTACCATTACTGGCTAATCAAAGCATTGCTATCTTCTGTTGAGTCCACTACTTCTCTGTAAATATGATTTATGTAAAACTGGGCCTGTTGTTTCGCTAACTTTCTATAGAGTTGTTCGAGTGGACTAATGCGTGCCTCTCATTATAATGTTTCATGTCGATGGCAGGCGAACCGTGAAAAACATCCCCAAGTATGCTCCTGCACAATTTTACATAGATAACGTCTTACCTCGTATCAAGGAAAAGAAGATAATGGCCTTGAAGCCTTTCGTTGATCGACTGGGGTGAGTCGTCAGGCAACTATCTGATATTATTGCACATATACCATTTTTCACCAAGTTAGCTAATTGCTTTTTCTTTATTGCTTTGGCACTACTGCACAAATAGACAGTACTTTTCAAGTGATTGACTATGCACCTTTCTTGGTCTGCAGGTACGACAACGTTCCTCAGAGATCAACAGGCTTCGATGTAGAGTAAATTATCATGCTCTGAAATTTCTACCCGAGATTGAAAACATGGCCGATTTGCTCGTGTCTAGGATGAGAAACAGAACAGGCAGTTCAAATCCTTTCATGTAAGAAGGATACGTTGTAAAGTATTCATCATATAGTACCTCCATTTCATTTTTCAATCACAATTCGTCTCAATATACAATTCATTCATTTACACCAGGGCTCTTCACTTGAGATTCGAGAAAGGCATGGTGGGCCTCTCATTCTGCGATTTCGTGGGAACTAGGATGGAGAAAGCACTAATGGCTCTGTACAGACTCAAAGAATGGCCCCGACGTTTCAAGGTATCATATATCCTAGCTTCTAAGCTCATTTCCATTAACAAACCTCAACAAAACGGCGAATTTCTTTTCCCTTGCAGGATGGTTCTCATCTGTGGCCCTTGGCCCTTCAAAAGCGCAAAGAAGGACGTTGCCCCCTTGAGCCCGGGAAGTAGCAGTTATGCTCCGTGCAATGGGCTATCCCAAAGAAACTCAGATATACGTAGCTTCTGGGCAAGTCTACGGTGGTCAAAATCGCATGGCACCACTGAGGAACATGTTCCCAAATCTCGTAAGCAACATATCTATTACTGCCAGCCATATCTCAATTTTTGACCTCATATGCCCATCATCTATTCTATACCAATTATACACAAAAATTTATCATTGCACATATGCCATTACGAATTCACTGTACATCGCATGGAAACAATGCCTCGCAGGTGACAAAGGAGGAATTAGCAGCGAAATCAGAATTGGACGAATTTAGGAAGCATGTGACGAGCCTAGCAGCGCTCGACTTTTTGGTCTGCTTAAAATCTGACGTCTTTGTTATGACTCATGGAGGTAACTTTGCTAAACTAATCATAGGCCATCGAAGGTACATGGGACACCGTCTTAAATCCATAAACCCGACAAGGGTCTAATGTCCAAGTCCTTGGGAGATCCTTACATGGCTGGGCTACATTTGTCGAAGATGTAGTCGTCACCCATCAGACTAGGACTGGTTTGCCCGAAGAAACTTTCCCGACTACGACATATGGGAGAACCCTTAACGCCGTGCATGTGTAGGACTTGAATCGAAAAAAGAAAAAAAACGATTTTTTTTTTGTGGAGTTAGGTTCGTCGATGAAGCCCGTTTGTAGGATTGCGGGCTTTTAGAGCGTTGCGAAGCCCGACCCGAGATTGAGAGCTTGTGCCCCTGAGGTGAAGTTGAAACCTAATGTGGTTAATTTTATGTTATTCTGTCATTTTATGTAATTATGATCCTTTTATTGAACTGAGGCTGTGGTTGAAGTTCTGTAATCTGTTATCATATATGACTTTTGCAGACGCCATTCTTTTCCTATGTATGTCGGCTCCTCCGTTTAATGTCATAAAGTATTATTAATTGTGTAATAATTTTTTTTTTGGCTTTCTTTTGTTAAATGATGACTCTTATTAATGGCAGTGACATAGATGCTCTGTTACTGTATACCATAAGCCGCCGCCCGTGAGAGCATTGCCTAACGTCATTAACTAATTGTTTATTATTTATTTATGGCCATGTTGATTTTGTTACTGAATTCTTAATTACGCAATTTTTCATATATAAATCTAAGGATTTTCCATTAAGTTGGAAATACAAAAACCGTAACTTCCTGAAATGTGAACATATAGCATTACAGTCTTTTGACCTTGTCACCACAATATTCATTAAACAAGCTTTAGATTGGTTCATAAAACACTCACGATGGTAATGCTCCCGACAATATGTAGATCTTATTAATTTTCATTATCTATTTTACTAAGTTAAACGTAGAGAAAAGGCTCACAAAATTCCAGAAAAAATCCGCGTAATTTCCTATAAAAGAAAGAAGTGAATCCCATTATTCCACCGTGACTTTCTATTAAGGATGAGAAGGGACACACGATAAATTTTCCTTTCCTTGCACGACTTCATCACCTTATCGAATAAATTACATTCGTCTCACAAAATACCAAAAAAAAAGTGCAAATTAAGTTTCAGGCCCAAATATGTTTTAAGTTAGGTTTTAGCAGGCCATGTCAGAAAATTTTTGGGGTTAAGGACCCGATTTTTGTAACATTTAGAGAATGACCTAAAATTTACGCCAGGGTTGTACAGTGTACATGAACTGATATCGGACTATCGTTTTGTATTAATACAAATAATGAAGTTGTACTGCAGAATGATGAAGTGTTACTGCAGAACGATCTGCAAAAACCATGAAGTGGTACTACAGGTTCATGAAGTGGTACTACATGTCCATGAAGTGGTACTGAAAAACAGTTAAGTGTATCGGATCCTTAAAAAAATTTCTAACAGGGACATGAAACCTAATAAAATTACGTGGGGTCTAACATCAAATTACCCAAAAGAAAAAGAGAAAAAGGGGAAATCTAGCTCCTTGTTCTCATTAGTGACACGTTTTGCCCGCAGTTCAAAGTCTTATTCTTTTCTTACTCGTTCTTCCCTTCACATAATTCTCGAAACAGAAAATAACGGTCATCAACTCCCATAAAAATGGCCTCCCATACACCATCATCCTTAATAAACCAACCATCCCTATAACCGCTCTCAAGAAGAACCGAGCCACCACCATCTCCGCCGGCGCGCGCGCCGCCCGCGCCGCCTCACCATAACCCAATACCTAACCCAAGCCCAGCCCGCGAGCCACCCACCACGGCGGCGGCGAAGGCGAGCGTATCCCAAAAGGTTCGAGCCTTGACCGGCGAATTCAGCTCACTCACCGAGCCCATCGATAGGGTAAGCGCCTCCTCCACTACGCCGGCGACCTACCTCCGTTCGACGAGTCACGGCGGACCGAAGAGAACCGCGTCCATGGCTGCACGCTCAGGTGTGGCTCGAGGTGGAGCTGGACGACAGCGACGGCTCGATGAGGTTTTCAGCTTGGACAGCGACTCAGAGATCACTAAAGGGTTCTGTTCTCGCCTGATATGGCTATTCGACGGCGCCGGCGCGACCAAGTCTTGGCCGTGAGCGGCGAGGATTTGGCGGAGATGACGTCGTTGGTTTTCCGGCGGGGGTAGGTCGAGGGTCAACGCTTGGAACAGTGTTTTGGAGGCTATGCAGAGAAGGACAGAAGCTTTGTTGCTTGAGCAGAAGAGAAGAAGAAATGGAGTAGTGATTTGAAAGGTTTTGTCCTTCTTTGAATATAGTTTTTATTTTTGTCTCTAATTGTTTGTTATAGATTACATAAAAGAATATCTTTGGATTCTTGAATCTTTCATGGCGAAGAAAGGTGAAGGAAAAGAGTTGGCTTTTTCATACGCATTGTGATGTGCTTTGTAAAACCTGATTTAATAAGTCGGTAGATCCAAAAATCTTGGTGGTATTATCAATTATCTTTTATTTGAGTCGATTAGAATTGTGTACTACTAATTGACTAATACGTTAGTGTCTTGGTCAAGGTCATAATTTATTATTCCCCTCACTTAGAACGTCATGCCCGATTATAAATATATATCTTATATATAAATTATATTTTCAAAGGAGGTATATAATGTATGTCATTTATGTTCAGTCAGAATTAAGTCGAAATCATTTTAGTTATTCCCTTATTTTTGTGGAGTAACACTTTATGTAAGTACGATATGAATTAGTGTGTTGATTCATCGCTTTCAGCGTGGGACTAATTCTCATCTCTATGTTATAATTTAACACTCTTCTAGTAAATTACCCCTAAAATAACATTTTGTTCACTAGAGACAATTTTCACATCTATTATTATATTTTCAATAAAATTATAGTAAATTACCCCTAAAATACATTTTGTTCACTAAGAGACATTTTCACATCTATTATTATATTTTCAATAAAATTAATAGTGAAAAAGGGTAAAATAAAATAAAAAGGGGAAAGATAGTTCCTAAGCTAAAGAGTTAACGATCGAATATTTGGATAAAGAAGAAAAAAGGGGGGGGGGGGGGGGGGGGGGGGGGGGGGGGGGTGGGGGGGGGGGGGGGGGGGGGGGGGGGGTGGGAAGAATATATGGCAAAATCTGCATGGGGAAAATCGGCGCGTGGCTGACGAAGCTGACGCGCCGACGAGGAAGAGATGTTTTCTCTGCCGCCGCAGTGACAGCCGAGTTTCACCTCCCTGAAGGAAGCCTCCGCCGCCGCCAATATCAAGCAGAAGGAAAGAACAAACGACCTCCACGAATTCACGAAGCAAGTGCAGCGAAATGACGACGTCGCATTTTCGGCAACTCCCCCCGCCCCCAACAGCTTTCCTACTTCGAAGAACGGAAGCATTTCTCGGGATTCTCGATTACGGTCGGCGATGGCAGCATATAATGGTTTGTGATTTCGATCAGCGTTTGCGAAGTGGCAATTCCAATCGCAGCCATCAGAAACACAGTAGCCATCGCGGGATGATGGAGCTGACAATTGGGCTTCCATGAGAAACAAACCCTAATTCCTGATGGAGGGTTAGGAACGAGGAGAACGTGAAAAAAGAGTAAATGTCAGTGTGAGAATGAGTAAGCCGAATCCATTTGGGCAAGCAGGCCAAGGGAGGAAGTTCTGAGCGAAAAGGGGTTGGATTGAAGAAAATTGATTTGGAGATGGACGAAAGAATCAAATAGAAAAGGAGAAGACTTCGAGGCCGACAAGCTCGCAATCTAGTAGGCCTGGTAGCTCACAGAGTAATGCTAGTGCTGGCCGAAGGTAAACAGAGCAAAGGTGAGTCCATTTGGGGATGCAAGGCCATGGACGTTTTGCTCGAGGACAAGAACTTAGATTGGAGGAAAATTGTATTTGTTGATCATCGACGTTTTGGCAGGTATAATGGCTTGTTCTGGGATTTGTGCTTTTCGTTTTATTCGATGGATTGTATGGTTTGATTTTCTGCTTCTATGAATTCAATCCTTAATAGACTTGCTTTGAGATATCAGATTGCCCTGTAATTTCCACCTAAACTGTGAAAGCTGATAAGCAAAAGAATTAGTTCGGTAGAAAGTATATCACCGTATAACTTCTTGTTTCAGGAGTGAGACTGCGAGAGAGAAGAAACTGAAGGCAGAACTTTGCCTTTGCTGGTCCAAAATTTGGATGGAAAATATCGTTACAGTCGAAGAGTCTACGGAAGGCCAAAGTTCCGAACTCATTAGAGGAGTTTCTTCGGCTTTAGAGATACGCCTTCTTCAAGGCCAAGCATCCATGGTGAAAGGCCTCCTTTTCGACATGGATCATATGGTGACCCTCGGGGGAAGTTCAGTAAGAGGCCTCATTCAAGATCCTTACAGTACGAAGAACCTAGAGATGTATACCCTCCTCAGAGATCTCCTCGTTCAGGCATGGAACAAATCGAAGTCCACGTTCTCATGGTGGTGGAAGGCGATTTTCGAGCAGCAGATATCTGAATAGGTTTGTGTCTATTATACGACTCCCTTTTTTTGCGTCTATCATTCTTTCTTTGACTTGAGATCGAAACCATCGAACGTTTCATTCTGATAGGCCAAGATGGTAACTTCTCAGAGTTGTCGTCCCCTCCTCCATATACTACGGTGTTGAATAGGGAATACAATTATTCGACAGCTTCGTTAATATGGTTTGCATTTTGCTCTGGTAAGAGTTAACACTACACAAGAAAAAAGAACATCAGTCACTTTCTTCTGTGTGTGTTTGAGTTAGTTAACATTATACATCATTAGTAAAATGTTTTTAGCTTTTATGATCTGTAGGTAATACACATAAGTCATGCAGTGAGGCTTTTAGCTTTGGCTTAGGATACTGCTTCAAATTGTAATGCTGGTGCAGTTTTTGTATGGAATTTCTGTTGAAGTCTATTACATTCCTTCTGGTAATCTCAATCCAAAACATGAAGAGCTATTTCCAGTTAGATAACAATCAGGTAAGAATTCAGAATGTTTATTCACGATCAGTAACCATTATTACGGAGAAAAAGGCGAAAAAATGTTGGGTAATTAAGATCATGAACCACATGATATTGTATATTTCAGATACAAAATAACAGCTGAAGATAATAGCAAATCATTCCTCACAACGACTAAAAATAATCCTACAGTAAGTCCCCATAACAAAACCCATACAATCTCAATCAGAGCAATCAAGCGAACCAAGAAACCTGTCTTACAATTTGCCCACAACCCCAATCATCAATTTGCTTTTCTTTCTGCTCTTACCACCGCGTTCTTTCAGAGAAAGCGTAAGCGTCTCCCCCGTGTGAAATTGTAATAAGCGAGCGATAAGTTATCCCTGAGAAACCCGGTTTTCCTCGCTCAGCTTTTGCTTGTTCGCAGGAAGCTGTATTTCGCCAGAGATCTTCTCCTTCAAACTCGCAACAGTTTCAGACAGCGACTGCACAGCAATTTCGAGCACTTGACCTCAAATTGGATTCCCTTCATCAGCACTCGGCACGGATACTTTGATAACAGCCGGCCCTACAAGCACAAAACAAATTCAAAGACAGACATCAAATCAATGCACACTCAGCGAAACGATTCACATAACCAAATATAGTGCGTAAAAGAAACTCATTTACAGGATGCTGAGCAAGGAATTGGTCCTCGGGGATAGAGCTCTCTTCGTCGAGTTTCTGCCTCTTGGTTCGGGTTCCTCGGGCAGCGGTGGAGGAGCATCCTCGGGCAGCGGCGGTGGAGGCATTACTTGGGGCGGCATAGGTGGTGGGGCCATCATGGGCATGCCTGGCTGAGGTGGCATAGGAGGAGGAATGTAAGGCCTGGGAGGACCACCCAAGGGTGTGTACTGTGACCCAGGCGGCGGCGGCGGTGGGGCCATCCCTGGGATATTCATCGACGGTGTGGGCAATAGGCGGCGGCTGCATCATAGGCACTTGTGGCTGAGGACGAATAGAAGGAATGTTGACCATCGCTGGCCTTGTGGCAGTGGGGCCAGAACGCCGCCGGGAGTGGCTGAGGCTGAGTATTGAATCTCCGCCGGGGAGAGGTGGCCGAGGGATATTCGGGTGAGCCCAGGTGGTGGTGGAGGCGGCAGTGATCTAATCGGTGGTGGAGGAATGGGACCCAAGTAACTATTTTCGTTGTTTGAAGCTTCGCTAGGGTCCTCTATTAGGCCGGGCGTGTTCATCTGTGACATGGCCTGATTAGCAGTTCGACCAATGCTTCCACTGTGACCGTCCCATATGACTTGCTTGGGCGGCTCCTCTTTCTTCTTCTCAATCTCTGCCTTGACGGTGTTGAGACTTCCTCCTCTGTGGTGCCAAAGATGTCGGGGCGCGTTCTTGCGAGTCCCACTATGTTCCTAGAAATCTCATCATCTGCTGCAAGGGTCGTCTCTCTTATCTTGGCAAACATTCTCTCCTTTTGCTCTTTGTACTTGGGATCGATTAGGGAGATTCTCATGTGTTCAGACATTTCGTTGATCGGTATCAGCTCGCCGGTGATTGGAGAAACAGTGTACTTTGTGGGATCTCTTTCGGCTGGGATTCTCTCTTCGGGCCTCTTCCGTTTTTCACGATCCTCATGGGTGCTTCTTGATCCTCTACGATTACCTTGGGCTCATCAATTTTCATGTTCTTCGAGGTTAGCAGCTTTCATTCCCTCCTCGACAAGCTGCATCTCCTCTTCATCCATCTCCATCTCCACCTCTTTCCCAGGCTCAACAATGTCTTCCTCTGCTTCTGCAGCAGAAATCTTACTCCTCCTTATCACCTCCTCAAGAGTCATGGGCGGCGGCAGCTCATCATCCTCATCATCTGCAAATCAATGGTCTCGACAACAACGAAGTCGTGCCAATCAATCATAGCCATTTGAATCCTTTCCTGCTCTACCTCATCCTCAGCCTTCTGCCTCGCTTGTTCTTGCGACCTCTCCCACTCGAGACGATTCAAGCAGCGCTCGAGCACAGTCGTCATATCAGCAACGCTGTTTCTCAGCTTATCCGTCAATCCCTTGGGAGGCATCAAAACTTCGAATACGCATCAGCGAGCGATGTAAGAACATGAACATACTGTGTGTTGGCCTCAGGAAATGGAACTGAGGATTGGTGCTCTCCCTGCTAGTCAAACCAGTCAGAAACGACTTGCCGTTCCTCGCAACGAATTGAGCGGTGAGCTTAATTATGTCGAGCTCCTCGCCCGTAATCCCTTCAGGGAGGCGAACGGTGTACTGCTCAGCCTCCGGCGGCTCAAGAACCTTGCGCACTGGCCTGAACTGGGCAGAAGTATCGGGCTTTTCAGAAGCACCGTTTGCATCAGAAGGAGGAGCAAGGGCGGCGGCCTCAGCCTCGGGGGACTGCTGAGGAGGAGCTGTTTCTTGCGAAGAAGCTTGACTCTGTACACGGGCTTCTGAGAGGCGATGCTGATAATAAGCGTGGTACGGATCTGAAGCGTGGAGAAAGTTGAACTTGGCATTTCCCTCATTGTTGGCGATGATTCTCTTCTCGAATTCCACCCCATTTTTGGCCAACGAACTGAGCAGTTTTGTCGACGATGTTCCTTATATCAGGCGGCGGATAAATTATCCCTATCGTCTTCGCATGCGTCGCTACAGAAATTGGGGCCGAGCTGGGCTTGTTCTCCTCCGCCGTCGGCTGCTCTGGTTCCTCAATCACCTGCGCCGGCGGAATAGGGCCGAGGTTTCCATCCTCGGGAGTGCAGGGAGAGGTAGTATCGATCCCAGCATCACGATTTGATTACTAACGGACAGAAATTTACCCTAAATCGTTCAAGGAAAACCCTAAATCGAACAAAATATAGCACCACACCAAATGGAAATGTGTTGGGCTTTTCTAATTTCACACACACAATGGTGCGTGTTGGGCTTTTCTATTTGGGCATATAGCCCAATTATCAACTTCTAAATAGAAGATATGTAAGAGAAAATCTCTCAAGGGTTAGGGTCAAAGTCGGTTTCTATGTTGGGCTTCTATCCCAATTTCCTTCGGATTTTCTTCGTTTTTTTTTGTTTTTTCTTAGCCACGATTAATTACTTTTGTCACATATTGACATTATTGTCGGAAAAAAACAAAGACTGGGACAAAGTGGTCGAATTGTCCAAAAAGAGCAACGTCGCCAAGTCGAGTTTGAACGCCTTGACTGTCCATATTTATTGTGATTTATGACAATAATATATACATATCAGAAACATTAGTCCCATTGGAAGTTGAAGTATTCCTTTGCCACAATAAGGTTGTGCTTCGATTTAGACTAAATTTAGTTAGACTGTAAGCAGTGGTGGAGCTAGACCTTCATTAGAGCGAGGTCTGGGGTCCAAATTCTTAAATGTTTATTATTCATATGAGTTTTTAAATATTTCAGTGGGGTCCATAGACATTTAATATTTTTATAAAATAGTAATAGTTATTTTCTCTTATAAAATGCTAAAGGAAATTATTTTCAGTGGGGTCCATGACCCCACTAGCCCTACACTGGCTCCGCCAGTGACTATAAGGACAAAGATGCTGTGGAATCGAATCACCCCTTAGTCCATGATATAATTCTATGAACTGAACCTAGTCGGAATGTGGAAAGTCAGTTAAGACTGAACTTTGTTATATATTGTACTAACTGGACTCTTTAGATATGCATGTGAACGTAGTCGGAATGTGGAAAGTATGGTTAGACTGAACTTTGTGTTATATATTGTACTAACTGGACTCTTTAGATCTTTATATGCATACCAGGAGTTGATTTCACTTGAACTCTGGTTGGGGTAGGGGTTAGTATTAATTGAAAGTAGTTTTATGTTGGATGGTTTATTTAAACGTGAGATTTACTTGATACCCCTTCATATCCCTAGTAAGGTATTAGCTAAAGTTACATCTCCCATACTGTTAGCTAATTCCAGAATTGATGACAAAATAACACTTTTATTTACAAAATATTAAATTCAAAAGAATTGTAATTGAATCGAATTAAACTTAAAACCATCTAAATCATTAATAAAATCCATCAACCAAACCCCTAAAAATTCATATCCTTCATTTTACCCAACTAAAGCTAATACCCTTTAAACTCATCCTCTCTACCAACATATGTCCCACATTCAGATAATTGAAGAAAGTTGGTCAGTATATAAGCTTGTGGGCTAACTTTCCTCTATTACCAATTGGTTTTAAAGAGGATCCTCACAAGCTTATATGATCTTGGGTCTGGGCTGGAATTGGCCTTGAAAATCCCTACATTGATGAGGTGAGCGTAGAGCAACACGTGAGGGAGACCTTTGGATAGAGAAAAGTTCTCTCCGGATATGATGTGGTGGTGTGGCCTCGCCTTTGTAAGACGATTGGTGAACTGCGATGAAAAAGCGTTTGGTGTAGATGATTGTGGTGGAGGCATTTAATGCATATAATCGTTGAAAGGGAGCCCCGAGTTGGATGTCTTGAGTTAGGGGAGGATCATTGATTGTCAAACTCAAGTCCCACATCAGATAAGTCGAAGAAAGTTGGTCAGCATATAAGCTTGTGGACTAACTACCTCTATTGCCAATTGATTTTAGAGATGAACCCCACAAGCTTATATTGGCTTGCCTGGACTTGATTGAGCCCGGAAAAATCCCACGGACAAATCCAATACACACACATCAGTTGAATAAACCCACTATAAAAAGAAGCGAACACTTATAGGATTGAGTAAGCCCACTAATTGATATGGCTTCTTTAAGGCCCACTATGTTTTTCCATTGAATAAAATAATTTTCAAATCTAATCTAACAAATTATATAAACATCATAATATCTTATGAAAAAGACATTTTCTGATGAAACATTGTTGTCTATGTCCCCTTCTTAACTGGCCATTTTCAACGTACAATAATTAAGGATAGGAGAGAAAGGCTTCAAACATTTCAAGGACAAATCCTTACACACATATGGTTCATGTCTTCATAGAACGGACATTATATTTATTTGCATGAGTACAGAGTATATTCATCTGTTTTCAATTGCGTGGTAACACATTCATTAATTATTTTTTGTTGTTATCACACTAAAATCAGTTGAAACCAACCATAGGTCACCCATCCATTCCATGGCACAAGTTTAGATTTGCGTATCGGTTTGGATTTAGACAATATTAATTATTAATTATATATTATTACTTAAAAAAGGTAAATTAACACATGAAAAAGAAGTGGTAAATATTGTCATGTCACACTCAAACGTGCCGATCCATGCGTTCGCACTAGAGAGAATCTTTTTACCAAACATAACAAAGAGATAAATACAAGTGTTTTCCCACTCCAAATACTTAGTTTATGATATTTTTAAGGTCCGCCTAAAATAAAAACTCCATCTACTTACATGAAAATTATATATTAGGAAACTCAAAAAGGAAAGGCGACGTATAATTAAAGTGGAAATTATTAAAAGACGGGCACATAATGACTCGAAGAGATAAGAGATAAGACTATTCCATGATCATATAATCGCGCGTTCATCACTAACATACATATACATCATCAACACACCTACCCCACCTTAATTATTATTATTAATATAGATGTTTACAACTCGAAATTATAGAGTGAAAAAATAATCGAAATAAATAAAGATTTCAATTCATCATGCATGCCAGCAAAAATACAGTAACATCTATTTCAGCTGTGCACGAGCCACACTAGATAACAAATATTAATTCCAAAAGGGTAGCTGTCGCACACATACATTCACACACACTCAATCATATATGAATGAATTAACGAAATATAAATATATTCTTTTTTTATTAGTCTCCAATTTTATAATTAAAGAATAGAAAATAAAAACGATCGAATTAATTATTTATCTATTATATAAAGAGTCTGGGGTGGCAAAAACTATCAATATAGTATGTTATTTTTATTTTCAATTTATTCCCCTCTATTTGTAATTTAATTCATTAATAAATAATCATTTCACTTCTAAATTTTGTGTTAGCTGTACTCTTTTATTAAGTGTGGGGGCATGTATAAACCATAAGTTTGACCTGTCAATTAAAATGAATTTAAAATAATAATATTCAATATAAAAATCACCCACTGCATTGTATTTTTATATATTTACCCTACTATTTTCATTAGTTTATTATTTATAATTAGTAAATGCATGTATAAACTGTATAGCACACGCGTATGAGTGTGCAATTTAGAGTAGTTGTAAAAGCTCAACACATTATTTTTTATTTTATATGTTCAAGTCATCTACAAAATATATAGTATTATAATCAAAATTTAAGTAACATAACTATATATTAAGCACATAGTGTGCGAAAGTTAGTTACAAATTTACAATTAATTACATAAGTAGTGTCTTGTCAGAGATTCACAACTGAGACTCTAATTGGGCCACAAGCCCACATAAAACACAACATGGCCACTATAGAATTACGGGGCCCACATTCCCCCTTAGTATGTGACAAGGAACGGTGTATTTCCACCAACGCCATTGAACTTTATTTTTCCAGTTTGCCCTTTGTCCCATACTGAAATAAGAAAAATGCCATTTCCAATTAAACGACGCCGTCATGGATTGAGTTAGGACAAAGTCGAGCCATGGTCTTTGGCAGACATCGAGTGAGCCTAGACTAGACATATGCTTAACGTTCGTTAGACAAATTAACATAAGTGCATGGTCTTACATGTGTATATAAATTTGACTTGTCATTTCTTGAGAAACTTCACCTCTGGTTTATTCTTGATGTAGATTGTGAGCTCAGGTTTTTTTTTCCAAGGCTTGAAGGATAATCTTTCAAGAATTCAAAGTCAGGCTGCTAATAATAATCATTATTATTACATTAATGATCATGCTACAGTTCAACTGTCTTGAGTTGACTGTCTTGATTGAGCCTACTACCGAGAGAAACATCATATACTGGTCTTCTATTATTATAATTGCAAAAATATGTCGATAACTTGGTAAGTCAACAAATAAGATTTTCGGCTAATTGTGACAGAAAGAAGGATTAAGAACTTGTTAGGATCGGTTTACGCGTTAGATGGGGTAACCGCTTGACGCTTTTCTGGTGTTAACCTTTATGGCTAATACCGGTACTTGATATTTATCTAAGTGTGATTGTGCGGAAGCAAGTCAGTCGGTTTTGAACCAAGACCGATGATGAGTGTGATGTGTTAGCTTGTGTGTGTAGGAAGACACCGCTTTGTTTCTGGAAGTTCGGAGTTAAATCTCCTACGTCTCCCCTTCTTCCCCGCAAGGAAGGTCACTAGACTAAGTTATACACTCACTGTACAACCTACCCAGCTGCCCTCAGCCTTATCTAGTGAATCACATAGGCAGTCGTATAATACAATCCACCTACTTCAACAGTTTTTTACAGTCCGTCGGAAAACAACTCACTTACTAGCCGATCACCGGTCTAAGTACAGTGAGGACAAACACCTACAACGATTTACTCAATCGCTCAACGTCATAATACTCTTTTGCTGATTTGCTTTTGAATGCGAATTTTGCTTGATTGGTGAGTGGTTCTTCATCATGCCTCCTTCTTTTTTATAGTTGGCCTTGATGAATGGAGCCGTTGTTAGATAGCTCCTTGTACCGGACCATGCCTTAAATGCATTTACCAAAACGGGTACTGGCCGGTCTTCAAAGCAGTTCGCACTGTGCCAATTGCTTTTTTCCTTTTTAAGCTAAACTTGACTTCAACTTGCCTCCTCCTGGCAGCCTTGCATTAATTGCTTTAGCAGAAGTCTTCAACATCCCGCCTTAAATGATTTGAATCTTTGTACACGTGGCAGGTCTGGTATCTGTACTTTGGTCTTGACACTTTGTCAGTTCCGGTAATTGTACTCTGTCTGGCACTTTATCAGTTCCGGTAGTTGTACTCCGGTCTTGGCACTTTATCAGTTCCGGTAGTTGTACGTCGGTCTTGGCATTTTATCTGGTCCGGTATCTGGCGCGCTTTTAAACTGCTGACTGATATCCGGTCTCTGGCGTACTTTTAAACTGCTAACTACTATCCGGTCTCTGGCGCACTTGTGACCTGCTGACTGGTATCCGGTCTTGAGTCTTCGTTTAACCGATTATACTCAGTCAAGTTTGGACAATCACTAAAACTGCTTAATCCGAATTCTTTGATTCAATGAATAGTTGAACTCGAATTTATTGTCGAAATATGAAGTGAGCGATTATTTTGTAATTATCCAATATAGTAACCTGAAAACCCAAAGAGAATCCTTGGTAGTCCAAATTTATAATTATGACATCAGACGAAAGATAGTATAATTAATCAAATGTGTTATTTCCAACACAGGATATCGATAACCATATTACCATGTGTTAAAAATATTTTATTTGAATGACCAACATCCTAGTCAGATCGAAGATAACTTGGTCATATATGCTACATAGTAATATAGTCTTTAATGCATCCACTATCACAATTATTACGACGTACTATACGCACTCAAGTCATACTTCAAGTAGACAGCTTTAGACACTATTAGATCGAGACATGATTTACCTTAGTCAAATGATTTGTATAAGATCCCACCTTGAAATAAAATCATTTTCTCGGAAACTAAATATACCAAAATTAATATACCATATACTCTCCCAATCTTTTACGTAAAATGGCTTTAGTTAGTACGCTTTAAAATATATATACATTTACCTCCGAATAAATTATATATATACATCTCAATTCCGTCCAACATGGATGGAATTTACGTCCTACTATTATTTT
This sequence comes from Craterostigma plantagineum, assembly GCA_027422505.1. Lineage (NCBI taxonomy): Eukaryota > Viridiplantae > Streptophyta > Magnoliopsida > Lamiales > Linderniaceae > Craterostigma > Craterostigma plantagineum. The sequence goes on from JAPQWV010001118.1 coordinate 38,720, forward strand.
GTTTTTTATTCCACATTTTGACACGAACATTAAATTTGCATGGCCCCTCATGCACTGATGTATGAAAAAAAAAGTATATTACCACTACCTATCTATTCTTGTTATTACAATAAAATTAAGGGCAAAAATTTCAAGTGAACCAAATTATATAATCGTGAACTTGAGGCCATCGTACATGCGAGAAAAAACGGTTGCAAGTAAATCCATCATTGACAGTGCACTTCCATCCTATATTCTTTATAATATTTTATCATCTCCTTTTTCTTGTTCTATAAACTTCTCTAACATATATCTTTTTCTTCATAATCTACGGAAGGAGCCTCTTCGAAGAAGCACTGCAAATAAGAAAAAAGGTAGCTGCTTTTACATCTCTTTCTTCGATACTGTTTCTCGTTGCAACTGTCTAAATTAAATAATTAAGAGTAGTATTGATTGTGTAAGAACTGTTAATGCAATGATGATTAAAGTGGCACTCCTCTAAAACGAGCTAATGGGCACCTCTAACCTTCGATGATTGATTTGTTTTCACTCATAAAATTACGAAGTAAGACAACCTTTGAAGTTTTCATCTGCAATCACAGTTCATGTTCATGTTCTCTGGCTTCTTCTTCATGTTTTTCTTTTTTATTTTCCATTTTTTTTTTCTTGCCAACATGTCCTTGTCAGTTGGGTGGAGAATTTGACAGAAATGGCTAAAATTTCTTCAAGTGGTTATCATGTTTTGAAGCTTTAGTTCATTCATATATTTTCTCAGATTAGAAAAGTGTGGGAATCTTTCGTTAGTGCTTATCGTCCTTACAAAGCGTGAAGATTCGAAACTACTCATCCTTGTCTGGGCAATAAACACAGAAGGAATGATGTTTCAGCCCTGGTAATAATAATTAGCAGAAAAAAGCATCAGAAAAATAAAGAAAAAAATGAGTTCATGAAACTTGGTTCTCGGCCTGATACGTTTTACACTACAGAAGCTGTGAGGTAACAGCCCTTAATATCTAACCATTTTTTTTTCTTTCTGATTTTTCGATTGTAAGAAATAAAGATCGTCTTTTTTTTTTTTCTCGATATTCTTTTCACAGGTCTGTATCTTCAGAAGTTTCGAGCGATCTCATAATCCAGGTTAAGGGAAGCAGATATTTACTACACAAGGTAAGAAATTCAATCTTTTTTTCATGTTTTTTTCTGAGACCCATCCTTAAACATTTCGAGCGAATGAAATCGCAGTTTCCACTGCTTTCAAAGTGCGGCCGACTTCAAAGCTATGCTCGAAAATCTCCGGCGAAGCCTCCCACGCAGTACAAGCAATACAGCTCCCCGATTTCCCCGCGGCGCCGACGCCTTCGAGCTCTGCGCCAAATTCTGCTACGGAATCACATCACCCTCAGCGCCTACAACGTCGTGCCGGCGCGGTGCGCCGCCGAGTACCTACAGATGTCCGAGGACGTCGAGCGTGGCAACTTATTACAGAAGATCGAAGCCTTCTTTCCTCTTGCATATTACAAGGATGGAGGGACACCGTCGTCGCCTGCGCACCACAAAGTTGAACCCACCGTGGTCGGAGGATCTTAGGCTTACCGGCCGGTGCGTCGAAGCCCTTGCCGCCAGGTCGCCGCGGCGGCGGCCGCCCAACCCGCCAAGTCCCACCTGTCGCGAAACTGTTCGACGAAATGCCGCACAGACGACTCTTCTTGCAATAACAACAGCAAGCCCGCGCCGGCGCCGGCGAGCGGCGTAGGCGGCGGTAAGGGGTGGTGGGCGGAGGACTTGGCCGAGCTTGGGATAGATCTGTACTGGCGAACGATGATAGCCATCAAGTCGAAGGGGACGATTCCGGCGAAATTAATTGGCGATGCGCTTAGGGTTTTTATGCGTCTCGGTGGTTGCCGAAATGCATCCAAGCACGCGGAAATCATCGGAGAATCCGAAGACGAAGACGGCGAAGTGGATAAAGCGGCGAAACCTCGAAACTCACGTACGTATATATTTACACTAAACTAGTGTATTATAAGTCCCGAGGGCATAAACCCAGCTGTTGGGTCGAGACATTTTTTTTATCGGAACGTCTCGGTTTCAGTCCAACCTGGGAACTTAAACTGTCGTTGCTGGGCGGAGATTGGGACATTTGACATCTGGCCCCGAGGATTCGTCTCTCCCTCGAAGTGTGTGGCGTAAGCCCAGAGTCGATTGAGTGAAGATACCTCAGACTGCTAAAAAAATGTCGCGTTATTAAAATTGGGGACTCGACACCTGGCTCCGAATATTAGTCTTATCTTCGAAGTGTGTGGCGTAAGCAGTGGGGATACTTCAAGATTGCTAAAAAATGTCGCATTATTAAAAGTGGGGACTGTGAAACCTGGCCCCGAGTATTAGTCTCATTCTCGAAGTGTGTGGCGAAATAACGTGTTAGTGAAATTGGTTTCCTCTTCGATATGTAAATTTGTTGAGCTGAATCGATCTGCTTTTTTCTCCGCGTGTAAAACAGGCTTGTCCTCGAATCGATCGTGAGCTTGCTACCGTCCGAGAAGGGCGCAGTTTCTTGCGGCTTCTTGTCGAAGCTACTGAAGGCTTCGAACGCTCTCGGGGTCGTCGCCTTCGACCCGAACCGAACTGGCGAAACGGATCGGCCTTCAGTTAGACGAAGCGTCCGTCACTGACCTCTTAATTCCTAACACTAACGACCGCTCAACCAAATCGACGAAGTACGACGTCGAAATCGTAACGGCAATTTTGGAGCAATTTGCGTCTCAGAGTCGGAGCCCGCCGACGAGCCCGACGAGAGTCAAGGGAGGAGATTATTACTACAACGAGAGGAGGAGAAGGTCGCGATCCGCCGAGAACATCGACTCGGAATTCCAAGAGAGCCGAAGGTCGTCCTCCGCGTCGCACGGTTCGAAACTCAAGGTGGCCAGCTTGTCGATCGGTACCTGCAAGTGATTGCAATGGACGAAAACTTGCCCCTGTCGAAATTCACGGACACCGCCGAGCAAATCCCAGAGTTCGCCAGGTTTGTCCACGACGATCTCTACAAGGCCATCGACACCTCCTAAAGGTCGGTATACATTCCTTCGGTTTCTATAGAATTGAAGGTTTCATCCTACGACCGATTTGTCTTCGGGCTGACCTGTACTAGAGATTGGAATGTCCATTGACCCTCCATCCTCTTTACGATTTAGGATTTTAGGGTTTCTGGACGAACGATCTAAATAGTCCTAAATTCGTCTATTTGTTGCAATATTGGTACATCCTCCTGCGGTCAACAGTCCATGACCCTCCAGCTAGAAGATTTAGGATTGGGTTTAGGGGTTTTTTGACGAATGATCTCAGCAGCCTTAAATCGCTTGTTTACTGCCAGGTGCATCCCGAGCTGAACAAGAGCGAACGGAAACAACTGTGCAGAGCCCTCGACTGCAAGAAGCTATCGGTGGAAGCGTGCGTGCACGCGGCCCAGAACGAGATGCTGCCGCTTAGGGTCGTCGTGCAAGTTTTGTTCTTCGAACAGGCGCGGGCCGGGAAATCGGGGATTTGCCAGGAAATATCAAGGCTTTGCTTGTGGCTTCGCAGAGCAAGACCGATAATGGAGACAAGGCGAACGATAGGGCGAGCCAAGTTTCGACGCTGAAGATGAAGTTGGCGGAGAACGACGACGGGGACGATGACGTGGCGGGCGGGCGTAGTATTAATGGGTCAAAGACGATGAGTAGGGTTCGTCCGAGGAGAATGTTGAGCAGGCTATGCCTATGATGAGTAGAAGTGTGAGTGAAAGAACTGAAAAGAGATATTCTTATGGTGTTATTGCCCCTGTTTTTAACTGCAATCCTCAGTAAAGTGCTTGTAATAATTTGGGCAAAGAAAGCTAAACCATAGACATGATATGATCCCTGTGAACAGCAGGTGTTAAACCTCTATTTACATATAATAAAGGAGAGCTTTAATTCCAATGATCTGTATATTGTTAGTTGATTTTAGAATGTAATCCTTTTTGGCTTACATGTTGAGCCTAGGTATGAAGCAAGGGGATTTTATTGTTCGAAACAAACTGGTATATTAGTAGAGGAGGATGATGTAAATAATAGCAGATAGTAGTTTGTTTGATTTTCTATTCTGGGCCCGGAATTTTATTCAATAGCCCGCAAAGCCCGATATAGAAAAACATTCTTGCTTAGAAAGTATTTCGAGCTTTGATGGTGTCAGGCCGATATTTTTCGTTAGACGAAAATGTCGTTGCAAGATGATTATCGTTGATCGAAAAAGCTTATTTGATAATCTTTATGGGTTTGTGTATCAAACTCAAGTTAAATCAAATTTTATGACTTGATCGTGGTGTATTTTTTGTGAGTTGGTTGGTCTTTATGATGCAACTCACTACACACATATGGCTTATACTTTTTGGCCTTATTAACTATGAAGCAATTCCAAGTAAATTAAGATGACTTTATTTCCCACCGCAATAAAACTACATGGGATGAATCTTCTTCTTCACTTCACACACTTAAAGAAGGCATTCCTTACATGAACATCGAAAGCCCAAATCAAGAAAATACCATATAACAAGAAAAAACAGTAGACGAATATATTATTCCACGTATATACATCGATCATTCATTACTCTATTCACCGTACTAGTCGTCGGCGCAACCTTGGCGACGGCGGCTCGATGCTCTTACTCCTCTGAAGGCTCGGGGAACGGTGAAGCCTGCACCTAAACGAGCGGCGTGAGTCGTCGGAGACCGACAGCTAAACCTCGTATTTTGTGCTTCCTTGCCGTGAAAGCCCGCCGGAGGCGGCGGCGTTGCCGACGTGGGAGACGCGGCTTTCTGATTCTTGGGATGGGATTTCGACTTTGATTGCCGTCTCTTTCTTGTTCATCGTTGAGACCTGAAATAAGATAAAGATTAAGATGGTGATTGTGATGAGTTATTGCATCATTTGATTTGAGGTAAAAGAGATGAAAAACCTTAGCTATCTGTGGAGATGGAAGAACTGTGTAAAAAGAGCCTAAGAGAAGGAGAGAGTTTTGGCGTATTTAATATGGGGGTTCCATGGAGAGTCGATCTATGGAGATAAAAAAGAGTATTGTAATAAATTTGGAGAAATAAGGATTGAAAAGTTTAAGGTGGTGATGGAAATACCTATGTAATAAAGGTCCATTATAAGGTTGGATTATAGGGATTACATATATAATGTAGAGAGGATATAAAAGTCAAATTGTTTATGATTATCGTTATTTTTTATTTCATAAAGTTGGACTTATTCTCTTTAGTATATTTTAAAAATATGTATTGACTTACTAATATTTTTTGTATGATTAATATGTGTATCCTCTCGCCCAAGTTCAGTTTGAGTTAATTACAATCTCGTTATGGTTTATGAACGAATTCAAACACTTAGCACGACTAACCATTTTAGGTTGCATGAAAAATGTACATTAAAACCTCCATAAATTAATACCAGATAAATTAATAATCTATAAATTAATAAACTCTCTAAATATAAAATCTTTTGGTCCTGACTCGGCTTTGTAACAAATCATCAAATTCGACAAGATAATAAGATAATAATTTTTCAGAAAACGCCTACGCGATCGTTTTGGAAAAAAAAAGATTTTTAGAAAACGCCTTTATAAACATTAAGTCCATTATCCAAATATCAATTCATAAATATTACAACTATAAATATTATGAGTTGCTAAAATATTAAAATTATAAAATATTCATGAGCTTTGCTATGGCCACAATGTCTAATATTTAAAAGATTAATACAATAAAAAAATGATGATATTAGTCTTGATAAATTATCGTACAGATATATTGTATGTAATAATGAATATATATACCCATTTATATTCTCATTTGATCTGTCCGCTAATGGCATGGATGGACTAGCTGATAGATGAATTTTGAAGGTTTATCTTTTAATTAATAAAATATTAATTTAAAGATATATTCTCTTTAAATTAATAAAATTTAATGGTCCCAAATGAATAAAGATCTAAGATAAGGCTTTTGTATTTATAATTAAGGGCCTATGCTTCTTGATCAAATTTCCATTAACGTCACACCACAAGCAATCAATAATCACTTTTATAACATATGGATTCAACCACTCTATTAAATATTAGTTCAAGAAAAGAGTATATCGTAAACACAAGGAATCCATGGAATATTCTCTTTCTTTTCCCCTTTTTTAAACATTTTTTTCTTTTCTTTTTTCCTTTTTGATGTAGTGTTGATTAATCATGAGAACTACGTGCCCAATTCAAACAAAGCATCTTTCGATAAGGGTCCCATTTCCTATTCCAACGAAATTTATTGCGTGGAAGGCATTTAATTTTATCGTCTTATCATCTAATGCATATTCAGTCAATGGATAATTGATGAAATCTTGATAAATAGCTTGCAGGATAGGAATAGGATATGAAATAATTTTATTCCAGAATAAGCGAACATTTCCTATAGCTTGGCATACAAAAATTGAAATTTTTTAGTTGGGCTCGATGTAAAAATACAAAATTTCTGCCTATGTGAGAGACAATAAAAAAAGGAAAAAGAGAGAACAAATAAAAAGGAACCCTAAATATTACTCCTCCGTCCCGGTAATTTATCACATAAATTGCCGGCACGTAAAATTAATTCTTATTAATATGTACAATGAAAAGTAATAAGCGTTATTTTGACATGTCTTTTTTACGAATATTTATATTTTATATTGATTGTTTGCGATAGTTTTTTGCTAATAAGGAAATGTGATAAAATTAGAGTGGATGCCCGAAATGGCAAAATGTATAAATTAGTAGGACGGATGGAGTACACTCAATGGAGTAAAAGCTTCTAACATCCTAAAAACCAATACTGAGGTTGTGATTCATGAATGGAACAAGCAAAGGACTTCAATGAACAGCCACCCGTCGCTCGTTCGCATCTTCATGCTCGACTATATTACAAGCGTACGACGTTATTTTAATGAGGGTTTTTCACCACACAAACACGAATCGAAATCATCTTACGTCAAAGGCGTAAAAACCAAAAAACCAAGAATCATAGAGTTATTTACCTCGACGTGTACTTGGACCTTCTTCTTAGATTTGCCATTGCTTCTGATTTCTCCGAGTTGATGTCAGAACTCTTTCGGCCTCTTTTACGGTGAATAACGACTTGTTCGTCTTCTTCACCGTCATCATCGCTCATCCCATCTAAAATAATGATGTAAGTGTTCGACAGCCAGATTTCACCATTTTTTGTTACAGAATAGTTATGGCTGTGGCATGAATGTTGACTAAAGCTTACCATTATCTTCATCTTCATTGAGTGAAAACCCATCGAAATCTTCTATATCGTCCTCGTCTTCAAGATCCTCGTAACCCTCGACGTACTCTATCTCAGGTTCTTCCTGCATATATAGTTATGCAAGCGAGGTTAGAGCCGAGCAGAAAATACGTATAGAATAAGACGAATTCTGATAACTTGGTTCAATTTCTGAAAATTTGGAACAGTGATGATATTATCTTATACCTCCTCTTCAATGACCTTTCCTTCCTCCTTATCAAGGATATCATTGTACTTATCGACAGGGTAATTGTAGATATCGCCATAAACTCCTTTCTTGAGGCGCTCGAGTAACTCCTTTTCAATACTCTGCGATGAATGACACGTTTATTGTACTGATTTGCTCAATCTTAATAAACCAGATGAAGAATAAAACAAATGGACGACAATACTTTCTCCAAAACTGCTGCTTTCTCAGCCTTCTCCTCTCTTCGTGCTTCCCTCTTCTTTATCTTGTCGGCACGGTCATAATTTTCTCTCTGATGAGAAATATCATTAAAAGAACGGTGGTCAAACGAGCAAAACTCTACTTTTCTTTAAGATTTTGGCAGACATATTTTCACAGAAAACAAGCTCACCTTGTCTTCAAAGCAAGTTTTCTCATTCGTATTCGCATCTGTGTCATCTTCGTTAGCCTCTGCTTTGTTTTATGAACAACAGCTTCGGCCAATACATCTATTAAGATCAGTAATTACCATTAGAACAAAGCTCAACGTTTCCCAACAAGAAAAATCAGCTTAACCAAATGTTCCAACGAAAAGCTAACGACTAGCATTACCAAGTGCTTGTCGATGATCTCGAGAGCCTTCTCATATTTCGAGGCAACTAACTCTTTCCCACAATTTATTTGGCATGTGAGCCCTTTCAATGGTCTTCATATACAGATAAAAGACTCCTAAAATCTCAGGATTTTTAGCAATCACCGACAAGAATAGATACACAGACACTACAGAAAACATTGCATACCATCATGGTCGCGTATAGTTGCGTATCTACTGTTCGCAAGAGGACACGAGCTCCGATTGCATATCCCAGTCACATTGTAAGGGTTCCGACAAAACAATCCAGTTTCAATTCTATCAAAATCGATTCATCCATCAAAATTACCCAATCACATGCTGTTGAACACACAAAACAAGTAACGCAGATAAAATCGAGCTATCCGAAGAAATTTCAGCAGACAAAAACAGCTTACTTGGCCATGAAACTGCAATGTTTGTGCCTGATTACTTGCCATATCACCTCGTCGTGCTCCATTCTCTACCAAATATCAATCGATTTTCCACCAATTTTAAGCGGCAATTTACCTCAACACAACAATCTTCGAACTTCGCCGGAATTTGTTTGCCGAGCTTAGTCGGATTGATCCGTGACCCGAGGGTTTTAGAATGGGCTCTCCATAGGCCCAATGCATTTACCATCAAAAAATTACCAGATAAAATATATGAGGGAAAAAAATAAAAAGAGGAAAAAAAAAAATAATACTTGAATTACTAAAATGAAAATAGACCACATTGAATGGATTTATTGCTACTAGTATTTTTAGCACACTCTATGTGTGCAATAAAATAAAATTAATTATTATTGAATAGTTTTAATAAAAAATTTACTAAAATTAGAATTTGATAATTATTATGAGGTTATGAAATGTACGTGGTTTTAGTTTTTTATTTATTTTTGTAATAGAAAAAATCTGATAGGGTGGTTGAGAGAGACCAAATGGCAGTTTTTATTACACCCTAAACTCTTGTACATGATAGATTAACTTCCTCGTTAACTATTAACAAAGAAAACCACTTAATCAACCATCAAAGAAAGTCTTTAAGACACCTCTAAATTCTAATAACAAGGTACACCAAATCTTACCCACAATAGGGTTACAATCATGTGCACTCGTGACAAATGTTTAAGTCGTGATTTAAAACTCTAATTGCAATGTCGCTATATAGATATTAATTACAAGTTTCCAATGTGAACGCCGATTGATTAGTCAAACCGCATCATTACGTTTCATTTAAGAATTCGCCTTTAAGTCAACGCTTTCTCATATATATTCAACGTTGTGACATTAATCTAATCTACTCACAATACACTGTTCAAGCATGTGATTAGGACATTACCTTAGGCTTGTGTAATATCTATATATATATCTTTACTACTACAATAATCCAATGCACTCTCACCCAACACATGGCTCGTTTAAGATCAACATTGTCTTAATTCTATGCTTAATGCTAATTAACCTCTATCTCCCAAAGGCGTTAGCCTTCAAGCTTCCAGGTAATTGATCAATTTAATCTTCCAAACATTACAAAACTATGTTGTAAGAAGTGAGAATAAAACCTTACTAATTCTTCGCACACAGAGTTCGATTTTTGTTCGATAACATGTGTGTTCGAATCTATTCTAAGGTGTCCGTTCCAAAGACAAGCTAACGATGATTGGGCTATCGAAGCTTGTTCAAGAGGGTATTATCGACAATTCGCGCCTTCGACGAAATGTTAGAGAACGTCGTCAAAGGATGCTAAGACAAGCCACGGAAGGTCCGCCGTCGCCGAGAGCTAATAAGCCCTTACCACCTCTTCGGCCGTAACTCGATGGTCAATTAGGGTTTTTAGTGGGAGTTGACTGAATGGTTCGATTTCGATGATCAATTAGAGTATTTTTTTTGCATCATCTATTATTGAATGATTATAAAGTTTAGTCTTTTAAAAATTTTAATATAAAAGGGTTTTCTACGCAGTTTGTCATAAACAAATACGTAACTATGAATGAAGGAGGTGGAAAAACATTTTCCTAGTATATATATATATATATATATATTTTGTGTCCCAAGAAAACAAAAGGGGGCAAAGAAAAAATACATAATAATTTATACAGCAAAGAGTAAGAAGTTATATGTTTCTTTAATAGTTTTATAATATGTTTATATATTATACTCAATATAAGTCGGAAGAAAAAGAAAAGAACCAATTTTTCTTCCGCCGATATCGACCACACTCAAACCACCGCATCACAGACTATGTCGGCAGCAGCCTCCGCTTCACCACCGAGCCACCAACTCTCAAACGGCGCCAAAAAATAAAAATAGAGCACAATTTTCCCTCGGGCGAAGCTCACGCTGATTCGCTGCGACGCAAAGAGCAGCAACACACCTCCTCAGAAGTGGACCATCTACTACGTTTCCCCCGCCGACCCAATCCACATAATTCTCAAACCGCTGAGCACTACGATCCCAATAGGCTCGCCCATGGATTCTTCGCTGGAGAACTCGAAAAGAAAGGGTATGCCTTTATTACTGCTCTGAAATGAGGGACTTGGCCGAGAGGATCGCCGCCGAGTCTGATGCGATTGAGCTGCGCAGCATCACTTGGAGGTGTGTGTTTGTGCGAAAAATGGACGACTGAAAATGATTAGTCACTGATTTTGATTGAAATTCAAGTGAGGTGGGCTTTGATTTATGAACCTTTTTTTTTCTATTTTTCTTTGCTTGAATGGGCAAGAATTAGATTGAGCTGCGTAGCATCAATTGGAGGTTTATGTTTGTTGGCAAAATAGAAGCTTGAAATTGATTATTAACAGATTTTGATTGAATTTGAAGTGAGAGGCTTTGATTTATGAATTTCCCCTTTTTTCTTCAGCTTGAATGGACAAGAATGGATTGAGCTGCGTAGCATCATTTCGAGGTTTGTGTATGGTAAAAATAGAATCTTGAAATTGATTAGTCTCAGATTTTAATCGAATTGGAAGTGAGATGGGCTTTGATTTATGAAATTTCCCCCTTCTTTTCTCTGTTTGATTGGGCAAGAATAGGTTTGAGCTGCGGGGCATCACTTGGAGATTTGTGTTTGTGGGAAAATGAAAGTTTGAAATTTGATTAGCTACAGATTTTGATTGAAATTGAAGTGAGATGGGCTTTGATATATAATTTCTTCTCTTTTTCTTCGTTTGATGGGCAAGAATCGATTGAGATCACTTGGAGGTGTGTGTTTGTGGGAAAAATGAGATCGGCTTGATTTTTCATTGATGTGTTTAGTGTTTGAATTGGGATCGTATTATTTTCTTGATTCCCGAAAATTCTGCAGGACATTCGAGGATGGGATGGATTTCCCGACCTGTACATATCCAACGCTCAAGGCGTTCGCGGACAAGACATAGCCTTTCTTGCATCGTTCGACTCGCCCGCCGTAATATTCGAACAACTATCAGTTATCTACGCACTTCCCAAGCTATTCGTCTCTTCCTTCACATTAGTACTTCCTTTTTCCCCACTGGCACTTCCGAGCGCATGGAGGACGAGGGTGACGTGGCGACGTCGGTAACCCTATCGAGGATACTATCGAATATCCCGATATGTAAGGGCGGGCCCACTAGTTTGGTCATCTTCGAAATCCATGCCTTGCAGGTGGAAAATTTGCTTTTTGATCGTTCGAATTTGCGTGATTTCTGTCGCGTATGATTGATCTATTTCTTACAGGAGAGGTTTTTCTTCGGAGACAATGTGCTGCCTTGCTTCGGAAGCGGGATACCTTTGCTCTTGAATAGGCTTCAACGGCTTCTCGACTCTGACAATGTTAGAATGATGCTCGTTTTTTTGTTCGATTTTTATCGCGATTGAGGTTTTGAACGTATTATTCGATTCACTTTGATTTTGTACAGATAACGATAGCTTTTCGCGATGATGGCGCGTTGAAAAGGTTTCACAAGCAGCTACAGCATTTCCCAATGGTATATATATACTCTTTGCAGGAAAATTCAGCCAAATTCCTTTTTTAGTAGTGTATATTAGGTGGGTTGGCGTTGTATGGACACCTAAATTACAGGGTTTCCAGTTTTGAGATACTAAGTATTGCAAAAATGATGTAGTTTGAGGACAATTAACGTCGAAACCTAATTTCATCCTGGAATTAGCGTCGTAATTGTGCTGAATCACTCTCGAAATTAGGTTTAAGGCGTTAAACTAGGAATAAGGTAGAACAAGGAGGCAAAAAATAAAGGAATTATTGTCCCTCAAATTGCTCGGATTTTGAACTCATTGTCCTAAAATTAACGTCGGAAACCTAATTTCACCCCAGTCCTGAAATCAGTTTTCTGGCTTTAGCTGTCATCAAATTGCTTCAATTTTGAAACTAACTGACTAAAACTGAGATCTCCTTGTATTAAAGCATCAGAATAACTCGACCCCTCTAATATACAAGACGGGAAATAATAATAATAAGCATCTTTTTGTGATCTTACGGTAAAAAAAAATTCGAGCAAGTGGTGGGTGCCAAGGTTAGAGAAGGCGATCAAAGAATCGTAAGAATTAAGGAAGGCGACCAAAATGGACGTGACGTCGTCATAGTCGACGACCTCGTCCAATCGGGCGGCACGCTCTTAGAGTGCCAGGTCAGCATATATTTCCTATCGATCGAAAAATTCTTCATTTCAATTTGCGAATTAAGACTCGAAAAAAAATCACGAGTTATATTATTACAAAAAGTGCAAGCTAAGCATGGCGCTGCGGACATATACATAACTCACGGGATTTTCCCAAATAATTCGTGGGAGAAGTTCGAACACGACATAGGCATATATGCATGCATATATACACACACACACCCACATATATATGTGAGTATAAGAGAAAAATCACATGGTGTCCACCTTATGTGAGTATATTATGTGGGCACGTTTCATGTGACATTAATCGGTGCCCAAATCATGGTAGGTGGTGATGTAGAATTGATTGATACATTTTTTACGTGAAATTAGTTGTCATATTTTATGTTGATTTGGCACTGATTAATGCCACATCAATGTACCCACATAAGGTGCTAAGATAAGGTGAGCACCATAAGATTTCTTATATCTATAATATTTTTTTTTATATAATTTACCATTTGTGCAATGAAACTAAACAACCATGAGAATGGAATGGCCTACTTTTGGATAACGGATTCATGTCCGAATACGGTGAAGCAAGTGAGGCACAAATCCTTTTGAGGTCATTAGTCTTTCGGCCGCAATAGCTTCGACGCTTAAGATTGATCTTTTTTCATCTATTTTCTACTTTAGGAAAAGAATATGTATTTTCCTAAAGTCGGTCACAAAGATATATATAAATATTTGTTATGGTGTCCGCCTACCGTGAGTGACCACCGTGATCACCGACAACAAATCTGTCGAATATATATATATATATATATATATATATATATTTTATATATATACTAGAAAATTTCGAGCCGCGCGCAAGGCGCGGCGGCAAATGCCCACAATTTTCTTTAATGAACATATTTTTTTAATAACTCACTCTTCAAATCATACATCTTTGATTCAAAGTAATTGCTAGTGAAGATAAGTTAAGGCAAAGAAAATTTACTTGTCAGAAAAAGAAAAAAATCCAAACAAAGTTAGGAATGGCGAGGTCGAATTTGGGAGGTAGAATTTCTTTTTTATTATTTCATTAAATACGAAGGGAATCCCGTCACAAATTTAAGAACACAATTTGCATTTTTCCAATTTAGAGGCATTTCAAGAGATTTTGATTCAAGTAAAATCTTGTGCAACGACGACTGTCAGCTATCAGAAAGCTTACGACGAATTTCCGACCTTTTCGTAATTTATGTATCACTTTAAAATGGTCTACACATTAACAATAATGCTCAAATAGAGACGATATGGGGTGGGCTTAAGCGGGTTGCACCCGCCCGCTCCGCCTAAAAAACCCGCCCCACCCGACCCCCAAATAATCGGGTCTGGCGGGTGACCCGCGCTAGACCTGGTCGATTTATTTATTTATAATTTTTTAATTTTGTAATTGTTATATATTTATATAATGTATTATCTATAATATATTTGTATTATATATAGGGGCGGACCCACGTGTAACACCGGGCAAGATACTATATATGCATAAGAATTAATACAAATTGTCCTAGTCAAGTGGTTTTTTACAGTGATAGTAAAGGTTATTGGTGTGAAAAGAGCTGAGTTCGAATCCTCTTTGAGCTTTTGTAGAGTGTATTAGATAATATGGGCTATAGTTTGTATTATATTGGTTTTATATTAATAAAATAGTACTGTTTTTGGCGTTACTTTTCCTGCACTTACTGATTTTGTTTGTACGTACCAGAATTAGAAAGTAGTCAGAGGAAGAAGATAAAGAGGCAGAAGATTAGGTTAAATTCAGCATATCCCTAATCAACATCACAAGCGATATTTATAGTATTAAGCATATATGGACTCACTCATAATTGTCCCATTTAATTAATTAAAACAGATAGACCCAATCAGTTCATCCCATCACCAGTAGCAATCCAATTCTTTTGTTGTTCAGCCAAACCATCGCGCATCAGCCCGGCCCAGACCTGATTCCCTTTCTCCTTCGATCTAGCTTTAGTCAAACCCCAACGAACCACTTTATCATCTTCACTTCTCATCTCAACCTTGTTCTTGTCTGAACCTTGCTCAACTTCAGTTGGGGTTATAACAATTCCCCCCCGTTGTGAGAATCCTTGTCTCCAAGGATTGTTTCTCGCCAATTTGCACCTCAGATGCGCTTCGTCTTCCCAAGTCGTGTCCTCACTGTTGTCGTTCTTCCACTGCACCAATAATTGAGGTATGGCTTTTCCCTTTCTGTAAATCGTCCTCTTGTCAATTATCCTAGTGGGTTGAACCACAAATTGCCTATCTGCATCTGTTTCAGGTAGCGAAGAAAGAGGACTCACCTTAGGGCTTACGACTTTCTTCAAAAGGGATACATGAAGGTGGGGTGGATTCTAGCTTCGGGAGGAAGGTCGAGCTTATATGCAACTGGTCCCACCTTCTCCAAAATCTCAAAGGCCCAAAGTATCTAGCACTCAGCTTCATATTCTTACGCAGTGCCACCGAATTTTGTCGAAATGGTTGTAGTTTGAGGTAAACTCTCTCTCCCACTTCGAAATTCTGCCGCTTCAGGTCAGCATAGAGCTTCATTCGATTCTGTGCTTCACTCCTTTCCTGTATGAACCCCTTAGCTCCGGTGGTATCCGGCCCCAAATAGGGTTCCACTGTAAAGAGTGGAGGCTGGTAACCATATAAAGCCTCGAAGGTTGTGGCCTTAAGACTTGTATGGTAATTAGTATTGTACCAAAATTCTGCCAAAGGCAATCACTGTAGCCACTTCTTAGGGTGCTCTCTGGTCATACACCTTAAATAGGCTTCCGGGCATTGATTCACGCGTTCTGTTTGTCCATCAGATTGGGGTTGATAGGCATTTGTCATATCCATCCTCACATTGAGTCTCCCAAACAACTCCTTCCAAAATGAGCTTGTAAATACCTTGTCCCTATCAGACACAATTGAATTGGGTAGACCATGTAACTTGTAGATGTGAGCGATGAAACCGTAGCCACTGTCTCAGCTGTGTAGGGATGAGCCAAGGCTATGAAATGAGCATACTTTGTAAGCCTGTCCACAACTACCATTATGGTATCTTTTCCTTCTGACTTAGGTAAACCTCCACGAAATCCATAGTAACATGAGTCCAAGCTTGTTGTGGGATAGGAAGTGGTTGTAAGAGTCCAGCATAGGGTCCATGATCCCCCTTGTTCCTATTGCAAACCTCACAGCCCTTAACCCATTCTTCTACATCTGCCTTCAATCTGGGCCAGTAGAACAACTTTTTAATCTGATATATGTCCCATTTATGCCTGAATGCCCCCTAGGGATGTGTCATGTAAAGCTGCCAGAATTTCCTTCCTTAGCTCATTGTCCCCACCAACCACAAGCCTGTTTTTGTACCTGAGAACTCCTCAGTGACAGTGTGTAGAGGCTGGAGCTCAGGTCTATTGCCTTAGCAACCAGAATTTCCTGTATTTGTGTGTCTCCTTGGTAGCTGTGTATCACCCTGTGTACCCATCTTGGAATCACTGTGGTAACCCCAAAGGCCGTGTGATTATCCTCCCTCCTAGATAAGGCATCTGCAGCCTTATTCTCCACACCTCTTTTGTATTGGATCTCATATTATAGCCAAGAAGCTTGGTCATCCATTTCTGTTGTAGTGGTGATAGCACCTTCTGTTCCATGAGGTATTTAAGAGCTTCTTGATCAGTCTTGATTATAAACTTGTGACCTTCCACATAATGTCTCCATTTCTGGACTGCCATCACTACTGCCAGAAATTCCCTCTCATATATAGACAAGGTCTGATTTCTTTGGGATAACCCCTTGCTCATGTAGGCAATGGGTTTCCAACTCTGCATAAGAACAGCCCCAACACCATAACCGCTAGCATCTGTCTCAATAGTGAAAGGTTGTGAAAAATTCGGCATAGCTAACACAGGGTGCTGATCATGGCTTCCTTCAAGTTCATGAATGCCTTCTCGGCCTCATCACTCCACTGAAAACAATTTCTTTTTAACAGGTTTGTTACTGGTTTGCTAAGCTGCCCGTACCCCTTGACAAATCTCTTGTAATAACCTGTTAGCCCTAAAAACCTCTGAGTTGTTTGATATGGTAGGTGTAGGCCACTCTACCATGCAAGCCACTTTGTTGGGATCAGTAGCTACTCCCTCTTCAGAAATAATATGCCCTAGCTATTCAATTTGTCTCTGCCCAAACTGGCATTTGCTCTTCTTAGGATATAAGACATTACTCCTTAGCAGTCCCAATACCACCCTGAGATGTTCCATGTGCTCTTCCAACCCCTGCTGTATACCAATATGTCATCGAAGAAGACTAGTACAAACTTCCTCATGTGATCCTGAAACACCCGATTCATTGGGGATTGAAAGTTGCAGGGCATTGTACAACCCAAATGGCATTACTAGGAATTCGTAGTGCCCATGATGTGTCTTAAAAGCTGTGAGATGCCTATCTTCAGCCTTCATCAGAATTTGGTGATAACCTGACCTAAGGTCAATCTTTGTAAACCAAGTAGCCCCCTTTAGTTCATCCAACAGGTCATCAATGACTGGAATAGGGTAGTCATGTTTAATAGTCATCCCAGTAAGATACCTGTAATCCACGCACATCCTCCAAGTGCCATCCTTCTTTCTTACTAAAATGACTGGTGAGGAATAGGAGCTTTTACGTTTTGTATAATTCCATCATGCATCATTTCCTTAACCAGCCGTTCGATCTCAGACTTGTGCGCATGGCAAGTCCTATATGGGCCAGACTGCCTTGGGACACTGTCAGGTTTGAGTACAAGTTGGTGCTCAACGCCCCTCAGAGGTGGTATGCCTCTAGGGTCCTCAAAACCATCAGAAATTCTGACTGCAACTCGATCATTTGAGGTGTTGTTCAGTAGGGTGATCTTCATTGTGGCATGGTAGAATCATGTAGGCACCTTCCACTTCTTGTTTCTCGGGTGCATGGGAGAACTTGTATAAAGCTGGGCCAGTAACCACCTTGCATCTAACCTCAGAAGTCAAGGCTTAAATCTTAACTTTCCTTCCCTCAGCCTAAGTGTGAAGGTCATGCATTCATAGTCAAATTTGACTGGGGTGCAAGCCCTCAGCCAATCACCTCCCAAAATTACATCACACCTTCATTCTGTAAGATCCTTAAGATGTGAGAGAATTCCATCCCTCCCATTTGCCACTTGAACTCAGGCACTTGCATATTACTCTTCAGTTTCTGCCCATTAGCTACCTTTACCACAATAGGCTGCCCCGTTCCAATGCACATTGGAGTTCCTTGGCAGTGTTGGCTCGCAGAAAGCTAAGGGAGCTTCCTGAATCTATCAAGATGTTCAGCTCACGATCTGCAATAGTTCCTTTCACCTTCATTGTATTAGGTCCAACCCTTCCCAGGGAAGTGTTGGCTGAGAACACTATGTCCTCGGGCTGCACTTGCTCCTCTTTCTGCTCCTCTTGTATGTATGAAAGTTCCTCCTCTTCAGTCATAATAACATAAGCCATCCTGTTCTTGCACCTATGCCCTGGAGCAAATATCTCATCACAGTTGTAGCACAACCCTTTTCTCTCCTTGCAGCCATCTCAGCGATGTGAGCAGTTTCGTAGGGGGCTTATGAACTCCAGGTTTTGGAACTGGTGGGATCTTCCCATTTCCCCCCTCCTGTTAGTGGTGCTAAGAATGTTACTTGACCTTCTATTCGTCCTTGATATAGCCACAAAGTGTTGAGTTGCATCCTCCCCATATTGATTGTTTCTGTAGAGTTTTGGTATCAAACATCATGATGAAGTTCTGTAACTCCACCGTCAACCCACTGATGAACTTGCCACAAAATACTCCTCAGAATATTCCCTGTTGTTAAAGGTAAGCATACATGCCTTTAGCTCTTCAAACTTGTCAACATAATCATTGTAGGACCCATATTGCTTCAGCTTATTGAACTCTCCAATAATTTTAGCCTCCTTCAACTCCTCAAATCTAGCTGAGACCATTCCCAGAAACTGCTCCCAATTCAACTACAACTGTCTGCTGGCCAGATTTTGATACCACGCGGCAGCCCTACCCTCAAAGTGCATGGTTGCCAAGGTCACCTTCTGGTAGTCTGGGATATTAGTTACCAGCTGAAAATAACCCTCACATCTCAACATCCATGATCTGGGGTTTGTTCCATCAAACTTTGGAAAGTCAATCCGAGGTACAGAGAGATTTCCTTTCATGTTTGCATTCATATTACTATTAGTACGATTGTTAGGGGGGGTTGTCTCCAGCTGATGGCATATCTGTCTAGGTTCTTGGAATCCGTGAGAGGTATGAGGATGTGGAATGGTCGGATGCTGCCTATTTGTGAACGTAGGACTTGGTGGAGTGCCTAAGATCGATGCAACTGTGCCCCTCTGTATTTGGGCTTGTAAGTTGTTGATAGCCCTTGTAATACCATCTAGCTTGTCATTAAAGCCATCACTAACTTTCTCCATCTTATCTGTCATTTCCAGCTTCAGGATGGTGAACTGATCCCACAGTTTTTCTTCAGTTGCCTCACGTTTGCAGTCCTAAATTCATCATCCGAACGAGTTTACCAGTTGCTCAAGCTTCTTCTGATCTTCTTGCAAATCCTTAAAACGAGTATGTCGGCCATGTCCAAGGATTTTTGCTCGGATACCAATGTAGAGTGTATTAGATAGTATGGGCTATAGTTTGTATTATATTGGTTTTATATTAATAAAACAGTATTGTTTTTGGCGTTACTTTTCTGCACTTACTGATTTTGTTTGTATATGAATAGTGAGATAGAAGGACGTACCAGAAATAGAAAGGAGTCAGAGGAAGAAGATAAAGGAGGCAGAAGATTAGGTTAAATTCAGCATATCCCTAATCAACATTTCAAGCGATATTTATAGTATTAAGCATGTATGGGCTCACTCATAATTGTCCATTTAATTAATTAAAACAGATAGACCCAATCAATTCAGCCCATCACCAGTAGCAATCCAATTCTTTTGTTGTTCAGCCCAAACCATCGCGCATTAGCCCAGCCCAGACCTGATTCCCTTTCTCCTTCTCTATCTAGCTTTAGTCAAACCCCACCGAACCACTTTATCATTTTACTTCTCATCTCAACCTTGTTCTTGTCTGAACCTTGCGCAACTTCAGTTGGGGTTATAACAGCTTTTTATTCTATTTTTGAACATAAATACATAGATTGGGCTGGACTAAAAATCTTGACCCCCAGACCCAATGGACTAGGTCCCCCTGATTATATATATAGATATATAGAAATATGTTATATATAATATAAGTGCTAATTAAGTTTCAGGCCACAATAAATATTTTAAGTTAGGTTTCAGGCCCCCGTCAGAAATTTTTTGGGTTACGTACCCGATTTTTGTAAAATTTAGAGATGAAGACCTAAAATTTACGCAAGTGTTATACATTGTATATGAACCGCTATCGCACTATCGTTTTGTGTTATTAAAGAACGATGAGGTGGTACTTCAGAACGATGAATTGGTAATGCAGAACAGTGAAGTGGTACTGCAGGTCCATGAAGTTGTACTACAGGTCTATGAAATTGTACTGAAAACACTTAAGTGTATTGAGTCTTCAAAAATTAAAAATTTTCTGACATGGCCTGAAACCTAAATGATGTTGGGGCTTGACATTAAATGGCGCCTAAATATTTATATAATCTATATTCGGGGCGGGTTTTGAGGTGGGGTCTGGGGTTGCCCAAACCAGAGAGCTGCCACGGACACGGGTGGTTTGAGACTTTAGAAACCCATCCGCCCAATAACCTGAATAGTTTTTAAGAGCGCCTGATTAGGAGCGGGTTTTGGCGGTCCGGGTTTTGACCCTGTCCATTGCCATCCCTAGTTCCAAATAAGGGCCAAGCAACCATTAAGATATTAAGTATAATATATACAATTTTTAACTTTACCCAATCTAATTTTGAAGACCATGCTCATTATACATAGCAAAAGTCAAAAACCCAAAAATATTAATTTTTGATCTACTAACTAATAATTCACTTGCTTTCATCAGCATATGTAGAAGAGCAAAATAGAGTATACAAGCCAAAAGATTTGGTTAGCTAGTATACTTACTTAAGTAATTTAAACATATAGCATTCCAAGGTTTTATGTGTCTGCACGCGAATCGATAAAGTACATGTATCTGAATGTTTGATTGACACGCTCGAATACTAGCAAGTGTACAAGGTCGTACGAGTAGTATAAAATGGATGCAAGTATCGATCCACGAGGACAGCTCGATTAATTTTAAGATATTAATCCGAAATTGAATTTAGATTGAAGCGATTTTTAAATATGGTGTTTTTATGATTTTTATTTTAATATCAAACTAGATAAAAATGCAAATAAGCAAATACAGACGATTAACGATCGAAAAATCAATTGACAACACGTGATCAAGGCATATGTTCGGCACGAATTATTCCTACGTCTACACGCAATCAATCATAAATAACCAAAACGAGTCTAGAATTTCCTAAATTAATCGCTACTCGTTTGTCCCGCAGTAACGATCCTATGCGATAGAGAACCAATCCCTATATGTCTATATGACTGTAGTTTCTACGCACGCATTTAACATTTATGAAATTCCCCGAGTTTAGACGCTTTCGGCGCCTAAGACCTCGGAAACCACACGTACGAAACCGAATTCCATCTCTGGTCGGTTTTACGTCGTGGTGCTCTATATTAATCGTTCTAACCGGTCTAATCACTTTATCCGTCTCATAAACCAATCAAATATCGTGCATATGTTGATCAGACACACGCAAGCATTAAACTCAAATATAAAACACATAACTCGGCTCATACGATTAATTACGATGTGAATAACATTAAGACGAACTCATAATCCGGCCTCACATTGCCTAAATCACGTAATATTTTACGCTAGCATATTAAAGTACGAAAACAATGACGAATCAAAGGGAAGCACCGTTGTTAACGTCTACATAAAAATCAAAATTCGTCTCTTACGATAACCGGGTCGTTAAGCGTGGCCCCGATGTCTCCCATCGTGCAAGCGACGCCTTTCTACCGCCTCTTGGCCGCAAAACTCGTCTATGGTGGCCTCGTACTTTCTGCTCCGTTCTAAGCCGTGGGTTCGTTGATATGAGTTGATGAGGTGGGTGCTTGAGATGTGTAAAGTGTACGTGAGATGAATGAATGTATGAGTGTGAGAGCTGCTTGCTTAAGCTTTGTGCGTCCTTAGCTCCCAAAAACTGCTCCCTCAATATTGAGTACTCTGCCAATTGATTGTCTAGGTGTCCCTCTCTCTGATATGCTCGATGCTTGTATAAATAATAATCTTTTTTCTGTCCCTTAGTCATATTGGTGGGTCATGCGCAGCCTTGAAGATTGCATGCGTGATTTTCTCTTGAATATGTTAACCAGTGTGAGACTTTTGCATGCGATCTTTAGCCATAAAGAGTTGATCTCACTTCTTCTTGAGGGTCCCAAACTTAATAATATTTGTCAAACAACCAAAGTTTAGGAAAGGGTGAGTGTGTGGATTGTTGACTGCTCTTTCTTGCTTGTGAATTTTTGTAGGGTGTCCTTTGCTCCACGTAATTAAATCCTCAACCACCATTTTATCAAACAATGCATCTTGTATAATTTATTTGGATTTTTACCTCGTAATTCGTCATGTTTTTGGTCCATTTCGCTCCGAATCTGCACAATATAATATTCATACGTAAGTGTAGCATATTCGAAGAAATTTTGATAAATAACAACCAATAGTGCGCTTTTACGAGGTACAAAGTCTACGTAAAATCGTAACTTATCAACAACCACCGAACTAGTTTCGATCGTCCTCGATCATAAAAGTGGAATAAACTAAATCAAGTCAGGATTTTACGACGTCACTAAATGAATTCTCATGTTTATTCTCAGAAAATTAAAAGCACAATCGGTCGAGATCGTCATCAGCTAATGAATGATCTAGTCAAACATGGGACATGAAGTAATACTTCGCAATCATATCATAGCACGAAAATATTTCCAGATCCTAACACGCATCAAGTGACAACTCTCACATGGATCGCTCAAGTCGCTCGAAATGTCTAATGGGATCTGTATAAAAGCGCTCAGCTCACGACATAGAATGATATTACTCTAAGCTTGCAAACATATCACATCATAATCACTTATGAATCTCATGCACGAATCGAAAGGTCTTTATAATGGTTATAAATGGGTTCGGGGTGATAAAGGTGTGTCATATGGGATGAGTGAACTAATATAGTCAAGCATATTCACTGAATCGCTTTCCTCGTCTATACTCTATAGCACAAAATACGACTCAAATAATGGAAACTCGTACTACTATAAAAAACGCACTCCAAAAAAAATATTACTAAGAACTCAATAAAATATTTCTAAAAATCTATTGTAAACCTCTTTTTTTCTTTTTCTTTTTGCAAATAATATATTTTTTCCTACTATATATTTTCTCTTTTTTTTCTCTTTTTTTTTCAATATTGTTTTACTCTTTTTCTTTTTCTTTTCCGATCTCTCTTTTTTTTTTCTTTTTCAATAAAATGTACCCACAACCAGATATAACACGCCGTAATCATCTTTCCTCTAATTTAATAGAGTCAATACTCAAAAGCGATTAGCGAACTGACATGGTTCGAGGATGAATGATAAAATAACTATACCTGGCTAAATATCGTGGCTCCAAATAAAAAAATTAGGCTAATAAGGCTCAATGGGGCTCACTAATTGATAACTATGTTGGTACGGAGATATTTAGGCCTGTGACTTATCCTAAGCGCCTTTATCATTTTCGTACACAAAATCCACACCATGATATTGACATGGATAACAGAGCAAGTTCAAAATATTCAAACCATGCATGACACTCATGAAAAATACATCGAGCAAGTATTTTGTGTTGCTCTAATTTTTTTTTACTTTCGGCTCAAAACTCACAATATTTTCTGGCTTTGTGTCTCATGATATGTACTATTCTTCTGAAGCAATCAATGTGATCAGATAATCATGCTAATTTCAAAACAACATAACATGCAAGATTTTCACACACAATTAGCTAAATCCTATCTCGACACCAGAAAATTTTAAAAATTTCATCATCGACAGGAGTTTTCACAAGTGACGTTCAAATCATAACATTGATCAGTTAAACCAACTAATAAATCGAAGAGATCGGTATCCTATAAAATCTAGCATGTGTCACCACCCCCAAACTAATTTGCGCATTGTCCTCAATGTGTAAAAATTTAAAGCAAATAGAGAGTTTAAGTGACACTGCCCTGAATAATCCGTTTGATCGATGTGGTCGGGTCGTGAGAAGACTTTGGTTCCTTCATAGATCGAGCTAGCTCTGCGAACAAACCACCCCCAATCTGACTATGAGCCTGCAAGGAAACATAACTAGACGACACCGTGATAGGAATTTTTGTGAAAAGCAAGACACACTTAATAAAATGCGATATGATAAATATAAGACTCGAATACGAAATAAAATAGTAACACATAGATAGTACTCGGGTTGCCTCCCAAGAAGCGCTCCTTTTATAGTCGATAGCTCGACTCCTGTTCGAATTGATGGTCGACGATTCTGTATGTTCAGAAGAAGTACGGAACATCTTGTTTTAAGCTTTTTCGAGAGAAATTTAATCTTGGAATGGTATAGCTTCGCGTGATTGCAATCTTAAACTCCCTCAACAGGTCGACGTTCAGATCCCAATAATGTTAAAATTCACAATCATCAACGTCTTACTGAATTCTTTCGTGAACATACTCTCCGAATGATCCGATAAATTCATAGCCGCTCGTAGAAACGAATCAAAACTCTCAGGTTCCATCTTTCTCTTCTCCACAAAACTGTATGATGCACATTCCTCGCTTTTGTCGTTCGCTCAATATCTTGGTGAACTATGCAGTCAACAACTTTAAACTCTCGCACCACTCGATTTCGACAACAACCTTATCGGTTGGAAGCATATGCTTGGCAATTTTCTGATCAGTAGATGATTCGGGTTCTTCTTTCGACGTCGCATGACTAGGAATATCCTCAAGGACTTCCGGAAGGATCCGCTTTGTTGGAATGGAATCTACAATAGCCTCTGCGGGTTGATCGGCTTTTTCTGGCTCGATCTCATCTTCATTTTCATTTAGTTCCAACATTGGTTCTCGTGATGTTTCATAGCCCAGCTGAATGACTTCTGTGTCCTCTTTTGGATTTGTCGTTGTGTCGCTCGTGAGTGCAACTGCATTCTTAAGCTTTTCCACTTGGAACGCCAAACTCTTCATCGTCGCTTCTAAACTTTTTGAGCTCGTATTAACAAAGCTGTTTGAATTCTGGTATCGTTCTTCAGCTTGTCGGCCCTGGTCAGCCAGTCTCTCGAGCGCTTTCTCCCAAGCGGCTTTTTCTCTCTGAGGCGATGAGTTATCGTTAGCCGAGAAATTATATGAGCAGTCACCATCGTCTGAGTATTGCGTGTCATTATAACATGGTGGATAATTTTGGTTGAGTTGTGGTACATGGTCTGCGGAATATGATGCTCTTGTAGAATCTTCGTACCGATAATCCCAATATTCTGTGTTTTCATAACATACTTCAAATTGATTATTCTCCCCTTGCCCGACGTACCATCCATGAGGTTTATACTTGCATTGACTAGTGACATGCGAACCTCCACACCAGTCGCATTCTAGTTCATCATCGGATGTCTCATAGGATTCGGGAGAATATCGTGAATATCGATCTGCGAAACACAAACGAGAAAGATGAGAGTATCACAATAAATTTCAAAAATAGTTATATTAGATAATAATAATAATAAAGTAGTGATGACTTAGATAAATATAAGTAACAAAAAAAATGATGATTATACTAATAGTAATGCTAATTGTAATATACTAAAGTATTAAAATTAAAAAAATAATACTTCTACTGCAAAATAATAATAATAATAATGATAATAATAAAAGTAATAATAATTTTTTTTTTATACATAAATAGCTGGTAGTGATGTACGGAAAATAATAATAATATTACTAACATAGAAATAAATGATGATGATATAATAAAATAATATTAATATTATTAGTAATAACGCTTCTACTAGAAGAAAAAAATATATATTATAATAATACTAAAAATTTAGAAAAATAGAATATCTAAATTAAACTCGGAATTAAACTTAAAATTAATGATGCCGCTGTCCCCGGCAACGGCGCCAAAAACTTGACACGCTCGAATACTAGCAAATATACTAGGTCGTGCAAGTAGTATAAAATGGACGTGAGTGCAAGTATCGATCCACGAGGACAGCTCGATTAATTTTAAGATATTAATCCGAAATTGAATTTAGGTTGAAGCGATTTTTAAATATGGTATTTCTATGATTTTTATTTTTAATATCAAATTAGATAAAAACGCAAATAAGCAAATACAGACGATTAACGATCGAAAATCAATTGACAACAACGTGATCAAGGCGCATGCTCGGCACGAATTATTCCTAAGTCTACATGCAATCAATCATAAATAACCAAAACGAGTCTCAGTCAAGGTAGAATTTCCTAAAACAATCGCTACTCGTTTGTCCCGCAATAATGATCCTATGCGATAGAGAACCAATCCCTATATGTTTATATGACTGTAGTTTCTATGCACGCATTTAACATTTATGAAATTCCCCGAGTTTAGACGCTTTTCGGCGTCTAAGACCTCGGAAACCACACGTACGAAACCGAATTCCATCTCTGATCGGTTTTACGTCGTGGTGCTCTATATTTATCGTTCTAACCGGTCTAATCACTTTGTCCGTCTCATAACCAATCAAATAACGTGCACATGTTGATCAGACACACGCAAGCATTAAACTCAAATATAAAACCCATAACTCGACTCATACGATTAAATACGATGCGAATAACATTAAGACGAACTCATAATCCGGCCTCACATTGCCTAAATCACGTAATATTTATGCTAGCATATTAAAGTACGAAAACAACGACAAATCAAAGGGAAGCATCGTTGTTCACGTCTAAATAAAAATACAAAATTCGTCCCTTACGATAACCGAGTC
Source organism: Craterostigma plantagineum (assembly GCA_027422505.1). Classification (NCBI taxonomy): domain Eukaryota; kingdom Viridiplantae; phylum Streptophyta; class Magnoliopsida; order Lamiales; family Linderniaceae; genus Craterostigma; species Craterostigma plantagineum. The sequence continues at coordinate 65,516 of JAPQWV010001118.1, forward strand.
GTTAAGCGTCGCCCCGGTATCTCCCTTCGTGCAAGCAACGCCTTTCTACCGCCTTCTTGCTGCAAATATTCGTCTATGAAGGCATTCAGCTCGCTCTTCCGTTCTCAGCCCGTAAAGTGTGGAGAGGTTGCTGCGTCGTGGCTCAGTGACTTGCGTGAGTGATATTATGTGTGGGATGTGCGTGGGAATAAAGCTCACGAGAGCTGCCTCCTTTGTACTTTGTAGTGGCCTTCGCTCCCAAAAACTGCTCCCTCAATATTGAGTACTCTGCCAATTGATTGTCTAGGTGACCCTCTCTCTGATATGCTCGATGCTTGTATAAATAATAATAGTAGTTGCTTTTTTTCTTGTCCCTTAGTCATATTGGGTGGGTCATGCGCAGCCTTGGAGATTGCATGCGTGATTTTCTCTTGAATATGTTAACCAGTGTGAGACTTTTGCATGCGATCTTTAGCCATAAAGAGTTGATCTCACTTCTTCTTGAGGGTCCCAAACTTAATAATATTTGTCAAACAACCAAAGTTTAGGAAAGGGTGAGTGTGTGGATTGTTGACTGCTCTTTCTTGCTTGTGAATTTTTGTAGGGTGTCTTTTGCTCCACGTGATTAAATCCTCAACCACCATTTTATCAAACAAGCCATCTTGTATAATTTATTTGGATTGCTACATCGTAATTCGTCACGATTTTGGTCCATTTCGCTCCGAATCTGCACAATATAATATTCATACGTATGTGTAGCATATTCGAAGAAATTTTGATAAATAACAAACAATAGTGCGCTTTTACGAGGTACAAAGTCTACGTAAAATCGTAACTTATCATTGATTGACAATTCAAAATCCACTAGCCATGATTAACCTATTTAATAGGTTAGTAGATTACGACGAACACTATTCCTTAAACCGTTATGCATTTATAATATATATTGTTGTGTTTTGAGGTCTATTGAATGGAGAAAATATGGGAGAAAGAGATTTGGAGAGAAAGCTTTGAAGGAGATAATGATGACCAAAAATGGAGAGCACGCACACTGCTACTCCTTCTTCTTAATTAATTAATTTTGTATTACAATACAAAATAAACCCTAAGCTAAACAAGCCCATAAGCCCAACACAATTTGGGTCAAACCCAACAATCTCCACCTTGAGACAAATTGTGTCCAAAACGACAAAACCGAAAGACAAAACATAACAAGCTAGCATACGTCGAATATACTAGCACCAAAAAGAAACATAAAGTGGTACGAAGCTAGAAGCGAACCGAGCCGAGCTTGTGCAAAACTTGAACTTTGCAATCTGTAGAGGTTTCGTGAGCATGTCGGCCGGGTTCGACTCTGTACCAATCTTCTTCACAAGAACCGCCCCATCCAACACTACATCTCGAACGAAATGATATCGAATATCGATATGCTTCGTCCTCTCATGGTGCATCCGGTCCTTTGTCAATGGACCGCACTTTGATTATCACAAAACACCACAAGAGAGTCAACAAGAGACGAAATCTCACCCACAAATGCTTTAAGCCAAATAGCCTCCTTGATAGCCTCGGTTATCGCCATATACTCGGCTTCGGTAGTTGAGAGTGCAACGGTTGCTTGAAGTTGAGACTTCCAACTAATTGCACAATCTCCAAAAGTAAAGATATATCCGGTCAAAGATCTCCTCTTATCAAGATCGCCTCCATAATCCGAATCAACATAGCCCGTTAGTGACTCATTTCCATTTCCAAACTCTAAACGAGCATCAATAGTACCTTTCAAATAGCGAAAAATCCATTTCACCGCTTCCCAATGCCCTTTACCGGGGCAAGAAAGATATCTACTTACCACACTAACGGCTTGTGCAATGTCGGGTCGAGTGCACACCATCAAGTACATGAGACTCCCCACCGCACTTGAATATGGAACCGTTTCCATATATTTCCTTTCATCATCGGATTTAGGACTTAAAGCGGCCGAAAGCTTGAAATGTGCCGCAAGAGGAGTTGAAACAACTTTAGCTTTCTCCATGCCAAAGCGACGAAGTACCTTCTCGATAAAACTCTTTTGTGAGAGATAAAATTTCCGGTTGGAGCGATCCCTTGTAATCTCCATTCCAAGGATTCTTCTAGCCGGCCCCAAGTCTTTCATCTCAAATGCCGAGCTAAGTTGCTCTTTCAACCTCTTAATATCCCCCATATTAGTGGCCGCAATCAACATATCATCCGCATAAAGCAACAAGTAGATGACATCACCGTTTCCCAATTTCTTAAAATAAACACAACTATCATAATTAGAACGAGAGAAATCGATACTAACCATGAAAGAATCGAACTTCTTATACCATTGCCGAGGTGATTGCTTAAGACCATAAAGAGACTTCTTTAATAGACACACATGATCCTCCTTTCCCATAACCTCAAACCCTTCCGGTTGCCTCATGTAAATTGCTCCTCTAAGTCACCATGCAGGAAGGCAGTTTTCACATCCAATTGTTCCAATACCAAGTCCCTCATTGCAACCAAAGTGAGCAAAACGCGAATAGAGGTATGCTTTACCACGGGAGAAAACACGTCACTGAAGTCTATACCTTGTACTTGGCTATAACCCTTAGCCACAAGCCTTGCCTTAACCGATAGTCTTCGGATTTGAGCCATTCAACTTCCTCTTGAACACCCACTTGCAACCCACAACCTTCTTGTCTTTTGGTGGTTTCACAAGTGTCCAAGTTTGATTTCTCTCCAAAGCTTGAACTTCATCATTCATGGCGGCAACCCATTCACCCGCATCATTGGAAGAAATCGCCTCTTTGTATGAAGACGGCTCACAAAACTCCACCTCTTCCGCAATAGCCAAACAATGAGCAAAGTCCGAAAAACCATACCTTTCCGGCGCACGAGTTTTTCTTCTAGACCGGTCCCTAGCCAAAGAATATGGTTGTCCTTCTCTTTGGTCTTCTTCGCCATCATCATCATTATCATCGTCATCAACAATGACATCTTCATGAGGGATGGTTTCCTCATCTTCACCACGTGGGGCCGTCACCTCAAACTCCACCTTTTTCTCAACATTCTCATTCTCCTTGACAACCGGCATGGAAACAACATCCTTCACCTTTAACATGGCCGATTCGTCGAAAGTAACGTCTCTTGAGATGAGAAATTTAGACGTTGTAGGACACCATAATTTATACCCCTTCACATTCATGGATACCCAACAAAGACACACTTCTTTGCTCTCGGCTCCAATTTTCCCTCATTCACATGAGCATAGGCGGGACTACCAAATACCCTCAAGTTAGAATAATCGGCCGGCTTACCCGACCAAACCTCTTCGGGAGTCTTGCACTCAATGGAAGTGGTAGGAGAACGATTCATCAAATAGCAAGCGGTGCTCACGGCCTCCGCCCAAAACTCGTTACCCAAACCCGCATTGGAAAGCATACACCGAGCCCTTTCAAGCAATGTCCTATTCGCCCTTTCCGCAACCCCGTTTTGTTGTGGGGTATACACAACCGTCTTGCGACGAACAATGCCTTCATCTCTACAAAATGCATCAAACTCACGGTTGCAAAATTCCAAAACCGTTATCGGTTCTCAAGCGTTTCACCTTCTTCCCCGTTTGCTTCTCCAAAAGCATCTTCCATTCTTTGAAGGTTTTGAACACTTGATTTTTCTCTTTCAAGAAGTAAACCCAAATCTTTCGTGAAAAATCATCAATAAAGGTAAGTATGTAGCGGGAACTATTACCCTTTGATGGCTCACGAGATGGTCCCCAAAGATCCGAGTGGATGTAGTCCAACGTTCCCTTGGTCCGATGAATGGCCGTAGAGAAGCTCAAGCTCTTATGCTTACCAAACACACAATGTTCACAAAATTCCAAACTACTTGTGCATTGGCCACCCAATAAGCCTCTCTTGCTCAATATGGTCATTCCTCGCTCACTCATATGCCCCAACCTCATATGCCACAATTTAGTAACATCATCATCCGAGGTAGGGCCCGCAATAGCGGCCGAGCCCGTGACCGTGGAACCTTGCAAGAAGTAAAGAGTACCAACCCTCTTTGCCTTCATCATAGTGAGAGCCCCCTTCGACACTCTAAGGACTCCTTGTTCACTTTGGAACTTACATCCTTTCTCTTCAAGAGAACCCAAGGAAATCAAGTTCTTTGTCAAGTCGGGTATATGTCTCACACCCGTCAATCTTCGGATCTTGCCATCATGGCACTTTATCTTGACAGTGCCGATTCCAACAACTTTGCACAAATGACTATTACCCATGAGTACCTTGCCGCTTGATGACTCATAACTCTCAAACAAATCTCTATTTGGAGTCATGTGTTGAGAAGCGCCCGTGTCCATAATCCAAGAACTCTCATCATTGACACTACCATCAACCACACAAAGAGTGTCAACCATGTCGCCATCTACTACATTAGCCTCATCCGCACAAGCACCTTTTTCTTTCTTTTGTTGCCTTTTGTACTTGTAACAATTAGGTTTAATGTGGCCCCTTTTGTTGCAATGGTAACAAATGAGATCCTTGTGTCTAGACTTGGAATGAGACTTGGAATCATTCGAGGTTCTCTCTTTAGGTCTACCCCGATCAACAACCAAGCCGACGCCTTCGATTCCCTTCTCAAGATTGGTCATCTCATTATCAAGATGCAACTTGGCTTGCAAGTTGCTCTTCACATCCTCAAGGGTAATCTTATCTCTACTATACACCATCATATCTCGAAAGGCTTTAAATGATCCGGGTAATGAACACAATAACAAGAGGGCTTGATCTTCATCCTCTACCTTCACCCCCAATTTATCCAAATCATTCAAGATCGAGGTAAATTCCGCAATATGAACCGAAGGTGATGTACCTTCGTCCATGCGAAGAGTGTAGAGACGCAACTTCAACCGCAACCGATTAGTTAGAGACTTCTTCATGTAAGTATTCTCCAACTTCTCCCACAAACCTTTTGTGGTTTTCTCCGGCAACACCTTTTGTAGTGTAGCATTACTCAAACACAATTGTATAGTAGATAGTGCTTTGTCATCCATTTCATTCCACCTTTTATCCGTAAGGCCATCCCCCGCCTTCTCTCTACCAAGAATGGCGCCCTTGAGCCCGAGACTCGACAATATGGCGGCCATTCGCACTTGCCAAAGTGCGAAACTCGTCTTCCCATCATACTTCTCGATATCAAATCTAGATGACATCTCCATCTCAAACAAAAGCCCCAAAAGTATCAAAACCCACAAAAAATCACACTACACCAACTTCCACGCAACTTACAATGAGTGAAAAATCCGGCAATGGTAGGTGACGAAATCGGAAGCTCTGATACCAGTTTGTTGTGTTTTGAGGTCTATTGAATGGAGAAAATATGGGAGAAAGAGATTTGGAGAGAAAGCTTTGAAGGAGATAATGATGACCAAAAATGGAGAGCACGCACACTGCTACTCCTTCTTCCTTAATTAATAAATTTGTATTACAATACAAAATAAACCCTAAGCTAAACAAGCCCAACACAATTTGGGTCAAACCCAACATATATATATATATATATATATATTTGCTATGGTGCCCACCTACCGTGAGCAACCACCGTGAGCACAATAAGCAAATCTCTCAATTGATTACGTTTTTCGCTTCCCAACGTCGCCAACACCTCCGTAGACCCCTCATATCCATTGCTAACCTAAATCGCCCTCTCCAACACTTTAATTTTTAAGAAAATCATCACTTGGGTACGTCCTCCACATGTGAATTGAATTTTCTTAAAAAATTAACGTGTTGGAGAGGGCAATTTAAGTTAGCAATGAATATGAGAGGGTCTACGGAGGTGTTGGCGACCTGGGAATCGAAAACGCAAACACTTGAGAAATTTGCTTATTGTGCTCACGGTAGGTGGGCACCATAGCAAATATATATATATATATATTATAAATGCCAATGATGTTTATGAATAGTTTTCGTCGTAATGTACTGCATTACTTTTGAGATAATTCATCGAGAGCATGATTTATTCGAATTAGATGTTTAATTCGAATGGTTTATTCGAATGGTTAATTCGAATAGCAACAGACCCACTTATAAGTTGCTGCTTCTAGCGGCAACTTCTACAGGGTTTTCAAATTGCCCGAGGGATTCATAGCACGTGAAGAGCACGTGCCCAGTTCACGTTATATATGTGACATAGCTGGTGTTCGCGGGAGAGAGAGCGAGCGTGTAACTTTCTGTAGCTTGGGCTAGGGTGAAAGTTGGTAACACGAGTTTTGTAGATATGTATGTGCTTTGTAATTCTCCGGAGATTCTCAGTAATAAGAAGTGATCCTTGACCCGTGGATGTAGGCTACACATCGTAGCTGAACCGCGTAAATCTGTTGCATTTTCAATTTCTATTTTTTGTTGTGGTTTGATTCGATCGAGTTGCAATTCGTTAAGCAAATCATCTAATTGATTGAATTGTCAATTAAGAAGTTAATATGAGCTAACAATCGCAACAACTGGTGCGCGCGACCCGTGGAATTCGATCACGCCTCGAAATTGATTGAATCTGACAGCTAATTGAAGAAGACGAGTGCATCATGATTTGAGGTTGAAAATTTCACATGTCAGAATGATTTCAGCTTGTGGAGGCTGAAGTTGCGAGCACTTCTGAGACAGCAAATATTGATCGAAGCTTTGAACGAGGAGAAGAAGTTGAGAGCAGATCTTACGCTGAACAGAAAATTGATTTGATCGAGAGAGCTCACAGTGCCTAGGTGATAAAGTGCTGAGGCAGGTAGCAAAGGAGGAGACAGCAGTGAGCTTGTGAACTAGGCTGGAAAGTCTATACATGACCAAATCAGTGGCAAATCGACTGTACCTGAAGCAGGCTCTGCATTCTTTCAAGATGACTGATGATAGACCTATAGATGAGCAGATTGATAATTGGTCTAAACTGATACTAGAGTTGGAAAATATTGAAGTTGTTATTGAAGATGAGGACAAAGCAGTCATACTTCTGAGCTCTCTGCCAAAGAGCTATGACAATTTCAAGGAAACATTGCTATATGCTCATGAAGAGCTGAGTCTGGGATATGTATTGGCTGCAACACACTCAAGGCAGCTGAACATGAAATCAGATACAAGGCTCGAAGGTCCAGGAGAAAGTCGGAATGTTAGCGGCAGAACACAAGTCAGGGATCAGAAAAAGAAGTACAAAAAAGGCAGATCAAAGTCCAAAGGGAAGTTTAGGTGCTACCACTGGCAAGAGGAAGGTCACCTAAAGAGAAACTGCCCGCAGAGGAACAAGCCAAAACAACCAAGGTCTGGGAGTGATGGTGAGGCTTCAAATGTGAAGGCTATGACCTGTAGAAGTCTTTAATGTGACAGAAGTTGACAAATTTAAGGAGTGGATCATAGACTCTGGATGCTCCTATCACATGACCTCAAACAAGTCTTGGCTAACAAACTTCAGGAAGATTGAAGGAGGTAGAGTACTTCTTGGGAATGATACACCTTGTAAGGTCCAAGGTATTGGCTCTGTGCAGCTAAAACTGCACGCAGACATTGAGCTCATCCTTGAGGATGTGAGATACATCCTGAGCTGAAGAGGAATCTAATATCAGTAGGAATGTTGGATGATTTGGGCTATGCAGTTGATATAAGGAATGACCAAATGAGAGTGTTCAGAGGTGCTATGCTTGTAATGAAGGGAGTGGAGAAAAATGGGGTATACTCACTTCTAGGCACCATAGTAATTTGGACATGAAATCTGTGGCATCACATATTGGGACATGTAAGTCAAAAGGGATTGCTTGAACTGTACAAACAGGGACTACTTGGAGAAGGAAGCTGGAAAAGCTTAAGTTCTGTGCAAAATGTGTGTTTGGAAAGTCACACAGGGTATGGTTTGGGACTGGAAAGCACACCTGAAAGCACACCTCCAAAGCTCCTTTGGATTACCTACACTCAGATCTGTGGGGGTCAGCTAGTCTAATGTCCCATGGTGGAGCCAAGTACTTCATGTCAATTATAGATGACTATTCCAGAAAAGTTTGGACCATTCTGTTGATGAGGCCTTTGAGAAGTTCAAATGTTGAAAGAGATCAGTTGAGCTTCAAACATGCAAGAAGGTGAAGATGCTAAGGACTGATAACGGGCTCGAATTTTGTTCAAGTGAGTTCAATAGATTCTGTGAGACAGAGGGGATTAAGAGACATCACACAGTGCCATATACCCCTCAACAGAATGGACTGGCTGAGAGGATGAATCGAACTCTACTTGAAAGGACCAGATGTATGATGATAAGTGTTGGACTGCCAAAGTCTTTCTGGGCTGAAACCTTAGCTACTGCCACATACTTAGTGAATAGTGATAAGTTAGGATTTTACGAACATTTTAGACCCGAAAAATTGCGTAATTCCATAGTTATTTGTCTAAATGTCCGAAAATATCCTATTGTATTGTACTTTCATATTTTTGATAGGAAATGGCGCAGTGATTAAAATCGGGAAGGGTCCGACTCGAAGGAATTTGAGAAATCCATAAGCCCAAATAACAACCCAACCAATCCCGTAAGCTAAATTCCGGCCCATGATACAAGCCCAAAAAGAACAAATAACAAGCCACATGTTCAAGCCCAGTAGCAAAATTCAGCCCATGAAATAACCCACATATAGATACAAGAGGAGAGAGAGAGAGAGCTACACGATCGATCTACACAAAAGAAAATGACCTACGCAATTGAAGAACGACCAAGACACAAACCGCAATCAAAGGAAGAAAGAAGACGGCTTTGATATTTCTTTTGTCGAGCACTAAGAGCAGAAAAAGGGGGCAACCCATTGAAATCCGAGGAATGCATGAAACAAGGAAAACCAAGTTGAGGAAATTAGGGATATTCGGTCTCGTGTTTCTCCTCATGCCTATAAAACACCATACGAAGAGAGAGCGGGCAAGCTTCAACATCTAGAGTTAGGTGCGTGCTTGTGAGGTGGGGGGACGGAAAGAAAAAATAGAACACCACGAGCCTACGAGAGTTAGGGAAGCTTAGACGTTAGTTTGGAGGCCGAGAGGTTGAGCTGTTTTTGAGCATCCATCGAAGCACTAAAGCAGTTTGCGAGGGTTGAAGTGAGGTCGGAAACTAAGAAGCTTCGACGTCTAGCTATGTGAGAAGTCGCCCATCACCTGTTCGACGAAAGTACTGTGAGGGGCGTAATTTTTCTATCTATGTTTTACTGTTTTAATTATGTCTCTTTATGAACCTTCGTTGCTTCGCTAATTAATATGTTAGCATAAGTCGTTTTGTGGTTAAGGCCTTATTAGGCCGGATTATGGACTCGTATTAATGTTATCGTGCTTTATTTAATCGTATGTGCTAAGTTATGTGTTCTTCGCTGATCTTAATGCCTGCATATGATTGATCGCCATATGTTTGTTTTGTTGATTGGTTTATGAGACCGAGAGGTGATTAGACCGGTTAAAATTTAAGTGTTGAACACCACGACGTAAAACCGACCAGAGATGGAATCGGTTTCGTCCGTGAGGTTTCCGAGATTTTAGGCGTCGAAAGCGTCTAAACTCGGAGAAATTCATAAAGCCGAATGCGTGCGAAGTAACTACAGTCATATAGGGATATAGTTGATTGGTTCACTCTCGCTTAGGGTTGCTATACACGCGAGAGCGGGTAGCACGTATGTTAGGATTTTCTACCTTAACTTAAATCATATTGATTATATAAAGTTGACTGCATGAAGACGTAGAATTATCCGTGCCGAAATATGTGCTTTAATCACGTTTGTCGTTATTGATTTAAAACCGTTATTTTTATTTGCGCTTTTATCTAGTTCGATTACTTTATTTTTATCTCGGAAAAAAATCATAAAAACACCTTATTTAATATTCGCTTTAGTCTAAATTAAAAATTCAGAATAATATCTTAAAATTAATCGAGCTATCCTCGTGGATCGATACTCGGATTTACGTCCGTTTTATACTACTTGCACGACCTAGTATACTTGCTAGTATCGAGCGTGTCAAATAGGTGCCCTTCAACTGCCATTGAATGCAAAACGCCAGAAGAACTTTGGAGTGGAACAAAGCCAAATCTGCAACATCTGAGGATCTTTGGCTGTACTGCATATGCACACATTAAGCAGGATAGGTTGGAATCAAGAGCTATCAAGGCCATCTTTATTGGGTATCCAGAGGGAGTTAAATGGTACAAGCTCTGGAGCCTTGAACCAAGAAATAAAAGGTGTTTCATTAGCAGAGATGTCAGGTTTGTGGAAAGAAATGGCATACCTGGGAAAGCATTCTGCTGAAGGGAAAGAAAGAAGGGAAAATGAGCCTGAATTGTTGAAGAGAGCTCAGTTTGAGGTGGAGACCTCTTTGACAGAAAAGGGCAGAATCTCAAAGAGAGGAGGAGGAAGCAATCCTTGATCAGAGGATGAGATCATCCCTCAATCTGAGGATATGGTGGATACCTCATCCACAACTGATATCTCATACTACATGCGTTAACCAGAGATCGAGCAAGGAGGACAACTAGACAACCTGCAAGGTTTGCTGAAACAAGCATAGTTGCATTTGCATTCCTGATGGCTCAAGAAATTGCTGAGGAACCAAAATCTTAAATGGAAGCAGTTAGATGCAGTGACAGGAAAAGCTGGAAAAAGGCCATGGATGAAGAGATGAATTCATTGTCTAGAATGATACCTGGGAGCTAGTTGACAAACCAAAGGATCAAAGATTATCAGTTGCAAGTGGATTTACAAAAATAAACAGGAGGCATATTCTAAAGTCAGATTCAAGGCTAGGTTAGTTGCTAGAGGCTTTACTCAAAAGGAGGGAGTTGATTACAAGGAAGTGTTCTCTCTAGTGGTAAATCAAAGATCTGTGAGGTTGCTACTGTCATTGGTGGCATAGTATAACCTTGCGCTCGAGCAAATAGATGTTAAAACTGCTTTCCTGTATGGAACTCTGGAAGATAAGATCTTCATGGCACAACCAGAGGAATATGTAAAACCTTGGTAGAGGAAAAGGTTTGCAAGCTGCAGAGATCATTGTATGGGCTGAAGCAGAGCCCCAGACAATGGAACAAAAGGTTCCATTTATTCATGGTCAAGATTAGTTTTAACAAGAGCAGGTATGATCCTTGCATCTACTATAAAACCTGCAGAGATAATAAAAATGTTACCTGCTTTTATATGTGGATGACATATTGGTTGCTTGTGAGTATAAGGATGAGATAAGCACAATCAAGGAGTTAATTAAGGCAGAATTTGAGATGAAGGATCTCGGGTCTGCAAAGAAAATCCTGGGAATGGAAATACAGAGAAACATATCAGAGGGCAAGCTGAGTTTGCAGCAGAAAATTATCTGAGTGCTGTTTTGAATAAGTTTGAGATGGGTGAGTCTAGGGCTGTTGCGATTCCTCTAGCAGCACAGTTTAAGCTTAGTAAAGGTTCAGAGGAAATTTCTGAAGAATAAGCATATTACATGAGGAAGATACCATATGCAAGTGTGGTGGGATCACTTATGTATGCCATGATCTGTACTAGACCTGATCTGGCACATGCTTTAAGTGTGGTGAGCAGATTTATGTCACAACCAAGGAAGACTCATTGGGAAGCTCTGAAATGGGTGATGAAATACATCAGAGGAACACTGGATAGAGGTCTGATATTCAAGAAAAAACAGGAGCAGGAAAATGGCAGGAGTACGATTGAAGGTTTTGTGGACTCTGACTATGCCGGCTGTTTGGATACAAGCAAGTTCCTAACAGGCTATATGTTCACCTCATTTGGGATTGCAATAAGCTGGAAATCAACACTTCAAAGGTGATTGCATTGTCCACAACAGAGGCGGAATATATGGCATTAACAGAGGCAATCAAAGAAGCTATATGGCTGCAGGGGTTAGTGAGTGCGCTCATGATGGAAAAACAGATGGTTAAGGTCTTCTGTGATGTTGTCCACCTAGCAAAGGACCGTGTACACCACGCCCTTCCTCGTCTCTGGGTGCCTAGGTATCCACCGTAAGCCTTTCCTCGTTTGAACCTCGCCCTTATAGCCCTTACTTATACTTATTAAGGCTATGCCATCCTAAGGTGCTGCTAAATGGATGGATCTTATCAACGTCCGAGCGAACTAAGCACGTGGATGTCAGACTTCATTTCATTCGGGAAATAGTTGAGAGAGGTGAATAACAGTTAAGAAAATCTCAACTGATTCGTCTGATGTGCTCACCAAACAGTCACAAGCAAGAAATTCAATCAATGCTTGGAGCTGGTTAGGTGCGCAGGTACTCTCTGATTGAGCAGGGAGTGAGAGCCAAGGGTCACTGCTGGGAGACTGATGAATTAAGGTGGAGATTTGTGAGATAATTCATCAAGCATATGGGTTATTCAAATTAGATGTTTAATTTGAATGGTTAATTCGAATAGCAACAGACCCCCTTATAAAGTTGCTGGTGCTAGCAACAACTTGTACATGGTTTTCAAATTGTTCGCGGAATTCATAGCGCGTGAGGAGCACGTGCCCAGTTCACGTTATATATGTGACATCGCTGGTGTTCGCGGGAGAGAGAGAGAGAGAGAGAGAGAGAGAGAGAGAGAGAGAGAGAGAGAGAGGAGAGAGAGAGAGAGAGAGAGAGAGAGAGAGAGAGAGAGAGAGAGAGAGAGAGAGAGAGAGAGAGAGAGAGTGTAACTTTCTATAGCTTGAGCTAGGGTGAAAGTTGATAACACGAGTTTTGTAGATATGTATGTGCTTTGTAAATATCCGGAGATTCTCAGTAATAAGAAGTGATCCTTGGCCCGTGGATGTAGCTACACAACGTAGCTGAACCACGTAAATCTGTTGCATTTTCAATTTCTGTTTTTTGGTGTGGTTTGATTCGACCGAGTTGCAATTCATTACGCAAATCATCCATTGATAGAATTGTCAATTAAGAAGTTAAGCTAACAATCGCAACGCTGCTGATAACCAACTAAATAGCATAATCGTATGGCTACTGCTTTCTGCTTCACATATCAATCAAATCATGTATTCTGCTTCACATATCAATCAAATCATGTATTCTATCAATTTGCGTGCAACATAGATAAGCCTTGCAATGCATATGTTTAAATTACTTCATTATGTATTTTATTATATGCTTCTTGGACAACCCATCTCTTCTTATATTTTTTATGGTGTTGTATTTATTTTGATGGAAGCAGGTTGATTATTTCATTATGTAAGTTAATTAAATATAAATATTTTGGGATTTTGGCGTAACGTTACTATTGTGAATCGTTTATTTTAATGGTTGCTTCATCCTCATTTTGAGAATCAATGTTAATGTGTACAGTACATTATTTCAAAATGATACAATACCTTACGAAAAAGGTGGAAATTCATTGTAGGAACAGCCGAGTCGCACAAGATTTTACTTGAGATCTTGTCGGATGCTTTAAATTAGAGAATAGAAATTATATTCTTTCATTGGAATGGAATTTCCGTTGCATTCATTAAACAATAATACAAATTCACAAGACTAAAAAGATATAAGCCAAATATGAAATAAACGAAAACAAATATAAACTATAAAAGAGTTTGCGAGACAACTTCCATTACAATTAGAGAATGGAAAAATCGTGGCGACTTCTTCGGCATATTTTTTGACGTAAAATCCATTGTCATTTATTTCCATTGCAAAATGCCATGATGGAATTGTTCCCGTTGATACCGTCGCACTTTTATCTAATTTTTGCGGCGTTATATGTAGATTTCTAACTCAGTTTGTTGTCTTTGTCTTGTAATATGTAATTTTTTTTGTCTAATTATCTCACCACTAATTATTTTATTTATATCTAAGATGTATGAATTTATAAGTTAAATTAGTAAAAAGATATGTCAATTGAAGAAAATTATGGGCTTTTGTCATCACGCCTTGTGCGCGCCTCGAAATTTCCTAGTATATATATATTATATTATATATATATATATATATATCGAGAGTCTTTCTTTTGGGAAAAAGAAAATTAAACGTTTTGAGATCTCGTGTATGTCTTGTCCAGTCATAATTTTGATGACCGTTGAACAATGAGGCTGTTTCTGTTTCAACCATGAGTCTCGACCGTTATCTTTTTGTCAAAGAAATTGATTTAACATAATTCATGATTCTAACTTGAAATCGGTGGTTCTAGTTTTCTTTTTGACCACCGATTCCTTAGTCGAAGGTATGGTTCCATTGTTTGCGTTAATCGAAAATGGTCTAATACATCTTTTACCACGTCTCAGCAATAATAATAACTAGTACTATTTGCACATCAATGCATGTGTAATAATATATAAATGGAAGAATATGTGTGTAGAAAACGGATTCTTATATTTAATCAATTCATTAAAATTAGTTTTAAATTTAATGTGTATTAAAATATATTTTTTATTATTATACTAATATAGATAGTGAGTGACTAATAATAGATAGTGGATGGTTATTAACTCAAGTGTTTTTTTCAATAATTATTAAATAACAAAAATTATGAATGGCTAATTGATACACCAAATCACGGCAGTTTCAAAGGCCCTGTCAATTAATATAAGAGTATAGATAGTTGGGATTTTTGCACATTTAAATGTGTGTTATATAATATATATGAATATGAATTGTAACATAATAATTCTATATAACATATTTATATATAGATGAATATTAATTGTAAAATAATAATTAATTAAAAATAAAAGAGTAAAAATGAGTTGGTGATTTTCTTTCTAAACTTGCCTTCAAAGTAATTGTAATCGACTCTCATTAATTAAAAAAAGGCATGGCCATAACGTCGACTATTGAATTTTATATTTTCCTAATCAGGTCTCACTTGGGAAATATTGATGTCGCGAAATACAATCATTGTATGATTTCTTCACCAAAATCGTATTGAATTTTGAATATGAATACAAATAGATATAATATATAACTATTCATTATATATTACAAACTATATCATATTCAAGTATTATATCGCAAAATAGCTATTTCACAACCGTACTAAAAGGTCCATACCACAGGTCTTTATTAATTATAACTCATCTTCCTATATCACAAGATTTATTATTACTATTATTATTTTATTTCAGGCTAATTTAATTTTAATCCATTTAAGCACTCCCAATAGCAGACAACCTCTGCAAAAACAGATCAAACTCTTCATCCCTGCCGAGCATACTCACCCTACAATACTCCTCGCCGCTCCCAAATCTCTTACCATTCCTCGCAATAATCTTATGTCCCCTAAGCACCTCCGCGCCGTCAAAACCGCCGGCGACACCGCCGCCGCACTTCAGCCAGGCAAAGGCTGGGTAAGTTTCTGTGAATTCCCCACTGAATCTGCAGTATTCGACGGGGAACTTTCCGACGTTGAACACCTTGCTTCCGTCGACGGCTTCCCTGAGCCTCCTCCACCTCTCCGCCATGGCCCTCCGGCCGTAATCAAAGAAGCTCTCGGCGGAGGGCTTTTTCGCCTCCCGGCAGGTGTCGAGCACCGTCTTCAGCACGGCGGCGGCCCTAATCTGAGCTTCCCTAGAAACGCCGATGGTGCTCACCTCCATGTACTTCACCATTCTTTTAGCCACCTCTTTGTCTCTTACAAGCGCCCATCTGTAAATTAATGTTGTAATGATGAGCCAAGATTTACATTTAAAAAGTCATTAATTAATTACCCGATTCTTGAGCCGGCGTGGCCGGTGAGCTTAGAGAGTGTGAACATCATGACGTCATGGTTCGCCGGCGAAGTTATTGCCGTGTACTGAGGCCAGTAATAAGCTAGGTCGTGAATGTTCATCCCCTTCGGCCCATTGACGACGGAATCTCTGATTTTTCCGTCGGGGTTGTTCGGCGACGTCACCAATTCGACGTACGGCGATTCCTTCTCCTCAAAAGCGGCGGCGTCGCCGGCCCATTTGTAAAGTCCCGACCGTACAAGGTCGCTCATCTCTTGGTAGCACTGTTGTAAGGGATTAAGATTGTAAGAAAAAGATTAATTCTTTAGAAAAAAAACCCTTAAAAACGTAGGTTGACTTTTTTTACTTTTGTCAGGAGATCTTAGAGCAACTCAGCCACGCAATTAGCCTTCAGCACTAGACAAGGCTTTTTGTCTTATGCCAACGATGTTGACTTCAAAAAGTCAAACCACTTACACATATAGGAAACATCGAAGAACAGCCAAGAAAAAAGAAAAGGAAAAAAAGGCCAATTTATTACCGAGTAGTAAGGAACAGGCGAGACAACGCAGATAGGGTTTGACTCGTTTAAAGAGATGGTGAGTGAGTAAAGCGCCGCCTGAATTAATTGGCTCGAGCCATTCCCTATTACAATGAATCGATCTTCAGTTATTGCATTGCCTACGAACTTATGAACGGCTCTGATTTGAAGCTCAAGCTCGGACTCCATGAACCAGCAAAGGTTCGTGACGTTGGCTAAGTAGCTCAGTGAATGGCTCGCATGGAATCCTACTTGGCTCAATAGATTTTGGCCGCCGAGGGTTTTCCAGTAAGATTCGTACATCGTTGGATCTCCACTGTTTATGTCCGAAGAAGTTAGAAAGAAACAATAAACATATATTTTAAAGATAAGAGAGAAACTCATCAGAACTGAAGAACTTACTGATCGAGGTTGACGATGACGTCATCTTCTTGTGATGGCTTTGAGGTCTTTTTTGCGGTGAGTTTTTTGTCGTCTACGCCGCACATTATTCTTTCTTCTTTCTTCTTTCTTCTTCTTCTTTCTTCTTTCTTCTTTCTGGGAACTGTGTTTTTTCGGACATATTATGGCTCTCTCTATGTGATGTATTTATAGGGTTGGCTTGTACTTAGGGGTGGGATTTCGAGTAATATATTGTAATGTAATATTTCCTTTTTTCCCCTTTTAATTAAAGGAATTTTATCTCCATTCTCCTGATATTAATTGTCTTTTTTTCGTGGATTTCGTCACCAGCCAGGACGGGATAACTAAAGTAATGTCATAATATTTTATTTATTTTTAACGTAAAAGTTTCTTTCTTTTCTTTTTTTTTTTGGTGATTTGAAAAGGTAGATACAGTGTACCGATACATGGATTTTTTCTCTTTAATTTCTTGGATTTTGGGTAATATTGAATTATAGTGATAAGAATTAGTATGACCTTAAGGGGTAACGACGTTGCTTGTTATTTGATTTTTTGGAGATAAGAATGTCTTAATTACGTGGGTAATTAGTTGACCATGTATTGGGATGAGGATTATTGATGAGATAAGTATTGGTAATTCTTGTTCTGGTTATTATTATTTAATGGTGATTAATATAGTTATACAATCTTAGTGATCAAAATTATGGAAAATTTTTATGTATAAAAAAATTTCGGCAAACGGATTAACACATAATTAAACAAAAGCGGAAAATGACGTATTTATATACTTTGACCGTATACTGAATTTTCCAGTACGGCATTATACGATGCCGAAAACCTTATAAACGATAATTGTACTGACTTTTGTAAATTTCATAAATAACGGAAATACCGAAATCAAGATCATATACTCTAAAATTCGTTACAAACTGATAGTAGCGATTTTCCGATATACAAATAAAAAGGGACCAATGCGTTTTCTTTGAAATTTTCGTGAATTTTTCTAAAGTACTGGTTTGAGTTTACCAATAAAACGGTACCGTAAATACAATTTTTTTTAATGGTAATTATAGTACCTTTATAATATTTTGGTAAACTGAACCGAAATACCGAAATCATTTGCAATAAATTCACAAACCTATATTCGACTAAAATCGAAAAGTTCACTGACATTTTGATAAAATGGTGTTTATTTATGGTGTAACAATTTTCCGATATACCGAAAAATAGTACTTTTCAGTTCAATTTATTACTAAATTATGGGTGACTATCCATAATGAATAATTAGGCCATCAATCCACAATACACAAATAAAATCAATTTTCAATATAGAAATAGAATAATACCTTAGGAGTTGCTGATGCTCTACGATATTTTTTACTCATTGATATAGCAAAAAATTGGTTATGTGTTAGAAGGCGACGCATGCATGTTGAGCATCGTTCACCGCAATATAAATACATGCATTATTCTATTTCAAATTATATTCATAGACAACATGTATAAGAATTTAAATTTATGTTCATGGGACGGTGGGCTTTGACTGTATGTTTTCAATAATCATTACGAAGAGCATTATTGGTCAATTCTATTGTTTGTCCTTTATTAAATTATTTATAATATTTATATTATATGTAGGAGCTTATGACTCAAGTCTATGATTGTATTGTACGTCGATCATTAGAACTACTGATCTTTCAATATAATTACTAAATCGCAAGTAAATAAAATAGAGTAAATTCATTTTTATAACCCTAATGAAATTTAAATTAAAATTCGATCGATTGAGCATGTCAGCCGATTCTATTTAATATTTATGTTAAAATAATGGCATGTGCAATATGCAGTGCTTATTGACGATGGACATATGTATTTCCATGTGCTTATGTGTCATAAGGTAAAATGATGATAACATGTGAAATTACGGGCGACCAAATACTAAAAGTCAACGGATAACATTATGTGAAGCATCAAGACATCATATGTCTCCTTGTCCCAATACTTGGGATCCGTTTTTGGCGTAAATTTTACTTATTTTAATATATTTAAGGAAAGATATTAAGAGAAACATTGTTGTGTCACACCACCCATAAGTCTTGATTTTTGAAGTTAGACTTAAACATCTCTAAGGAACAACCACGCTAGTAGTTCAATTCATGTAGTAATTTTTTTTGTACATACTAGAAATAGAAATTAAGGAAAGAGAAAGAGAAAACACTAACAATTTACGAAATATTCGAAGGGATCGTTTCGCTATTATATTATCCTATCAAGAACACATAGAATTCCTTCCTGGTCCTCCGTAATATAAATAATTACCCCATACTCCTTTAAAACCTCGGAGCACGTTGTAACAATTGGGGTGATCGGCTAAAACTCGAAGGTTCGGCGTAGGGACTAATTTGTTATTACAGTCAACGATTTGGAGGTTTCTGAAATAAGACGATCTTCCATACCCTTCTCCTGCAAAATGCCCGCTGCCCATTTGCGTCGACGTGTGTGCACCAAAGCTTCTGATATTTACAACTTCGCCCCCAAATTGTACCATATTTGCACGATCCGATAAATGATTGAATAGAAAAGAAGGCCAATACCCAACCAAGATCCCTTTTCCAAATTCAAGCCACCAATTTCCATGCTTTGGATCCTAAGTGACAAAATAGACATATATAGTGATCAAAATATGGTAGAGAAGAAAAAAAAGTATTTCTTAAATAATGGAAACTAATGATTAGTATAGTGCTAGTTTGGTAATTCGATTTATAAAGTAAACTATCATCACTAACTAGTAAGTGTAGCACAGCTGTGTGTGCAAATATTTTAATTTTTTTATATGGAACATTTCATATCATTAATAAGTAATTTAAACAATAAAATTTTTAACTTAGGGATAATTTTTGTAATAATGACAATATCAAGGATAAAATTATACTTTAATAATTAAGGGTAAAATTGTAAATAATCATTATTAAACTAAGACCAAATTGGGTATAGCCACCCTAAACTCTTTATATAACAGTAAAGAAAAATTGTAAAAAAATTACTATCAAATTGACAGACCAAATTGAGCAGTTTATAGCCACCCTAAACTCTAGTATAGATAGTATAGATATCTATGTATACGTATTCTTCAATCTTATGTCTCCCACTTCTATTGTTCATTCGTATGCCTTCCCACAAAAGTCCCACATAAATATATCTCGTGTAAATGGCATTTTAATCCCCTAATGTATGGAATATGTCTTTTTTTAATCATATTTCGATGTTTTTTTAATCATATTTCCATGTTATCGTGGGCTGGTTACTATCCCCCATGTAATTTAAATCGTTATTGTAGACAGAATTTAACACGTGAGATCACATGATCTCATTTCAGTCGACTTATCAGAAACCCGTTTAAAGTGTATATTGTTGACTTTTCAACATACAAGAAGCAGAATTGGAGTTATTTTCCCATGACGTTTTGCAGTGACGCTTTGTTGTTTGGTCTCTTGTGATTGCTTGGCCTATAAAAGGGGTGTATGCTCATTTGTGAAAGGCACCCCAAAATCCAAGAGAGAAAGAGAGCGAGGGAGAGAGAGAATGAGAGGGAAAAAGAAAAGAAGAAAAAAGGAAAATCTTGTCTGGATGGATAAGGGTGAGAGTGGGTGTAGTTTTTACTGGGTAATTGAGAGTGGGTGTAGTTTTTTACGACAATGTGCTAGTGCAAGAGGTTTCACTCTGTGGCAGAAAAGAGTGAAGGGTGTGCTCGTTTGTCAAAGCTGGGTGATAAGCTTTGATGGGAGACGAGGAAAAGTCGAAGTAAATGACGAAAGATTTGGGGTCAAGATGTGTCGGAGAGGAAGAAGTAAGGCCCTGTTACTTTTTACCCTCGCTTCCTGATTCGGGTGATAATTTGATCACAACCATCCGATACGATACGATGCAGACGGTGGATGGTGGAGTCAACTCTTTTGGAGCATGAAAGAGAAGGCGGTCAAATTTTGGTGATAGCTGGGTGTTGGCTATTTTTCAGAGTGAATCATAGAGGAAGGTGATACGCCAAGGGATTTAGGGACAACAACAGATCCAAATCCAGGTGGCGGGAAGAGCATGTGATGCTACAAATGTGGTGAGCCGGGACACATCAGGAGAAATTGTCCGATCTTGGAAGAAGAAGGACAAGTGGCTAGGAAAATTTCACATGAGGGTAGCACACGGTTTATCTTAGAGACGTTCTCACAGTCTCTAATGATGGCACTCGTTCTCAGGACGAATGATATTAAATTAGGGTTTGCTCCAAGAGAATATTTTGATGTGTTCCGGAAAATGCGAACGGTTTCTCTTTCGATCTCCACGGGCCGATGGATATCGTTGTGTTGTTCGATGTGTTGGAACGGGGAAATCAAAATGGTTGGTGGAGCGGTGCGCATTTTGGGTGGTGTGACGTTGTCTCAAAGTTGCGTAGAATTTAATATTCTTGAGCCAGTCAGATTCCAGGGCTATGGGGTTTTCATAGCAGGGGGAGTCTAGGAAAATCACACATGGCGGAAATGATCCTACCAAAGGTAGAAAAGTGCAAAGGTTTGTATCGTCTCGACGTGAGTATGGTATATAATACTCAGACTTCGATGGGTTCACGAAAATTGCGCGCGTGGTATAAAGGCAGACAATGGTGAGAAGAGAAATCCTGTTGGAGAAGGGGTTTGCATCGAAGTCCCTCTTCGGGAATCGACAGGTCGAGTCGGTTCAACATAGCTGCACATAAGATTGGCCGCTGAATGAATCAAGTGGGGTAGGATCAGAATTCTTGATTCGGATTATGTGTAGGTGCTATAAGGAAGGCCAATGGACGTTCGTGTATTTTACGATCGGGTTACTCTCATTCTCGGTTTCGCTGAAGTGCTCTGTAAAGAAGACGTAGATGTTGAAAAGGGGGAGAATTGTTGACTTTTCAACATACAAGAAGCAAAATTGGAGTTCTTTTCCCATGACGTTTGCAGTGACGATTTGTTTTTTGGTCTCTTGTGATTGCTTGGCCTATAAACGGGGTGTATGCTCATTTGTGAAAGGCACCCCAAAATCCAATAGAGAAAGAGAGCGAGGGAGAGAGAGAATGAGAGGGAAAAAGAAAGAAGAAAAAAGGAAAATCTTGTACGGACGGATAAGGGTGAGAGTGGATGTAGTTTTTACTAGGTAGTTGGGAGTAGGTACAAAAACATTACCCGGGTGGGTAAGGGGTCTCGAGTTTGGGTTTAAACACGAGCGTTATTTTGTACGGTGTAATATTCTCAAATATAGTAAAACTATTGTCTCTCCGTGGATGTAGGCTGTATTGGCCGAACCACGTAAAAATCTCGGTGTTCTTTCGGTGTCATTTCAGCTTTAATTAATATCCCGTAAGTTGTCGCGGGGTACAAATACAGCTACCGCTGGTCCAGAATTAAATATTTACCGCTCAACATATATACCTTCCATACTAACAAGCTTATGTCGAACTGAGAACCATCATAGGACGACAATGGCGTTATCGCTGCTCCCAAGCTATTTCATTGCTCGTCTGCACAAATCCCGAGCATAGCAAATTGTAGCATCCAGTCGTTTGATAGGCATCGCTCTGCGCATATAATTAGACACGAAATAATCATTGCATCATATAATCAGACACTTAGGATAGAAATGTGTAAATATATAGTAGTTAGTATACTCACAGTCCAGTATGTGAAGAACCTAGGATAGTTGTCTCCATAAAGCTCTGGGCTAACCTGTTTTTTCGTATGATCAATTTATTTTATTCAATGGATTATATCTCCCATTTATATATTCAGTGATTACTATAGTCTGTGTTATAAATACCTGCCAACCTACTTCAATGGTGTTAAGATCATAGCCGAAAGTCCCAGCTATTACCCATATCTGAGATAAGCTAAATTCGTATTGGTACTTAACTCTCGGCGCCCAAACGTTTATGCTCGCTTTCGCTCCGTAGTAATCCTCGCCATTCACATAGCCTACTGCATGCTGAGAGAGAGAGAGATGACTTGGTATGAGCAAGGTTAATGGCTAGGGCTGCAATATGATATGATTAGTTATTGTTATTACCTCATGGCCATCAATGGAGGAATCTTTCCTTATGTGCCTTATCTTGCGACCGAACCTTTTTACGGAACTTGATCTGAGAACATCTTCTTCCATAGTTCTTCTAATGGGAATAGTACCTTTAGGGCAGGTTTCGTTATTATTGTTCATGCTCCAAAATTGCTGGAATGTTGTACTATCTTCTCCTCCAAAAATATTGCTCGTTGATGATGCCATTGGTTCGTACTCGCTACTCGGGATTTCGGTCGGCGGGTACTATTTAAGAATTCAAGAACAAAATGATGTCGTCATAATTCGAGCATATATTATGTTCATTGTTATAAGTGTTTACAGAGATTTCAAGAATCTCACGAGTGTGTTTTTCCTTGTAATAGGGGGTGATCAAAGGCTGGCTGCTTATGTGATGGCACACAGTCTATAATGTCTCCATGGGGACTCTATAACAAAAAGGATGATCAAGAAAACCTAGTTTTCACTTTAAATTAAGGTAAGAATATATATATATATATATATATATATTTTATATATGTAATTATATAAGTACCTGGAATGTCTTGATAGCAGGTTTATTGATTCTCATGAGATGGGCTCTGACGAGTTTCAACTTCTCATTGGTATTGTTCAAAGAGATTGATGAAGATGGGGCGAAGAAGAAGAAGAATATGAAAGACGATATGATGATTTTAGGGATCATCTTATAACATGTAAATGGTGATTCAATATTTTTCTTTTCTTTTGTTGGGGGTTGTTCTTCTTCTGACACAGATAACTGTTTTGCTCTTTTGCGTACTTCGATGAAATGGTAAAGATAAAACATTATAGTACCAATGGAGTACACAGTTGCTATGTAATAAATGGCCCGTTTGACCTATAAGGTAAATTTTTAGTACTAATTACTGCTTCTAAGTGTCCCCTACCTTCAGCTGTGTTGTAGCTAAGGGTGTACTGAAAATACAATATTAGTCAACAAATTCCTGAATATAGTAAATTGGGAATTTAATGGAGTTATGGACTGGACTAAGTTTGCCTTGTGCTATTCAAGAGTGTACACAAGTATTAAATTACTTAGATCAAGATTTTAAGAAAATGTGCAAATAATGGTGAAATAATCAGGGTGTCTTATAACCTTCCCTAATTTGTGTTTGATTCGCAATTTTGATTCGTAAATCTTCTTTTAATAAATTCTTTTTCTACTTTACCCTATGCCAAGCTAACGTACTTTAATACACGAAAGTTTTCTTAGAGTCTTTCTCTCTCTACAACCCCTTTCCTCTGCCTTCTCTCCTGCGTGAAGAAAAACCCACTGCACAGTTTCCTCTCCCTCTTCCTCCTTTAATGGAGGTTGGGGGAGGTCATCCCCCTTTTCTCTCTTGCTTTTTTCCATTTTCTTTTTCTATTTTTGTTTTTGGGGGTGTTGTTGGTACGTAGTCTCCCCGTGTGGGAGTTTTCTCTCCTCTTGTAGGAGCTCTTTCTCCCATTTTGGGAGTGCCATTCCCAAAGAAGACAAGATCTACCAGTTGAAGACGGAAGATAGTGAAGAGTGCCGCAGATCTGACTTAATAGCCATTTTCTGGAGTGTTAGATTGATCCGTAGTATGTTCTTTAGATCTTTTTGTCCGAGATTTGAATCTTTTTTCTTTTGGGTTCTTTTGTCTTTGTTTTTAATGTGTGTGTGGTTCGTTTCTCTCTGTACGAGAGCTTTTCTCCCTCTGGATGGTCGATGTTACCAGAGGGTGTATTTGGACTCTTTAGTCCCTGTAAATTTTTTAGTTTAATGAAACTTTCGTTTGAAAAAAAAAAGCTAACGTACTTTAAGGCTCCGTTTGGTTATAAAATCAAGTGAAAGGCCAATGATAAGCTTAAATATATAAGTCACAGTATAATTAATCTTCCCAGTTCACTTTACTTTAATTATAATGGGCTCTGAGATATGAGCTTGTCTGTAATAACGGGTTGGAAGATATAAGCCAAACACTACATTACATACTATTATTAATATTATTCATCCTAATGTGAGAAAGCAATGAGGCTCTAATGTGTAGGGGTGGCAATGGGCAGGTTCGGGGCTGGTAATGGACATACCATCCCCGTACCATATTCCTGTTCTTAATACCATCCCCGCTAATTCACCGTTTAGAATGAATTGGTTCGGGAATGGATAATCACCGTTTGGGGATCAGGTTTCCCGTGGGAGATTTCGGGTTCCCCATATTGATGTAACTCATTGCAACAAAAAATAAAATAAGTAATATAAACAAATTAATACGTAAAATATGATATTGAGTATTAAAAATTGATATAAATATGTGATTGAAATATGCGTGTATTGTGAAGAACTATTGAGAGTTGATTTTTTTTATTCTTACGATCTTGAATATGAAAGGATGATCTATGAAATTCTTGATTCAAATTAGCTTTCATATTATTTATTAATAAATCTATTCGGGGAATGCTGAATAACCATTTGACTCAAATGAGGCTGGATTCGGGGACGGGGATGGGTGGGAAACATGATTACCATCCCCGTCCCATCCTCACTCTTTCACCGACGGGGAATCACCATCAACTCCCTATCCCCATTTTGACCGGGATTCCCCATCTCAATAGCCTCGGGTCCCGACGGGGATGGTTCACCGTGGGAATTTTGCCACCCCTACTAATGTGAGATAGTACATGACATACTGTTGAATGAGGCTCTACATCAATCTCTTTTTAGTTTCATATAATTTATTTCCAACACTCCCCTCAAATATAGTCTAATTTCTTATATATTTAGATGTCTAATTTCATTAAGTGGATGGAGCAAGACTTGATAAGCAATAGTCAGCAAATTAGAATTCATTTATCAACCGATTTTTTTCTTCCATTTGAACTCATTTCAGTAATTCTTTTAGTCGCTATAGCTCGTCAATGATCAATAATTGACAAATAAACCTTTAGTAGAAATTAAAAGGAATCAAGGGAAAATGACGTTATAATCTTTTGATATTTCGACCTCTTAAATAGTCTAAGAGCTATGATACCATGTTGAGTAATCATTTCCAAGTAAAAGCTTAACCGTGAACGAAGGCAACAAATCAATTTTTTTAATTTTGAATAATTTATTACCTCAATCTTTCCTCATGAAACACAATTTATTTCATAAACCATAAGATCTTCAAGCCTTCAGAGAATTACATAAATAATGTTATTTTGAGAATATAATTACAAAATTAGTTGAGTTTTTAAACCTATTACAAAACTAATCAACATTTTTAATTATAACTATTTTATTTTCATTTTAACCATGAAATACTTAAAATTACAAATTTCATTATTTTTATCTTCAAATAGCGCAACACTTGTTAATAATTAGATTTTTATCCCATATTATTTTAACTCAAATATTAAAATATATTACTTAAAGAAATAATCAAGCAAAATAATTACTTGGCGTGACCGAGACCTACTCCTCCTACGCGAGTTCGATATCTAGAGCTGTCAAAACGTGCCCGGCCCGTAGCTCTCCAAAGCCCGCCATGGGCGGGGCCGGCACGGGTAAGCCCACCGTTTGATAGGCCTGAAAATTGAAGGCCCGCCATGCCCAATTAAATAGGTATGTTAGTATTTTTTAGCTCCAATTTTTAATTTACTCATGTTTAATAATATAAATAAATTATTATTACAAGATTAGATTTAATTAGAATTAATTGCGAGCTTAAATATTTAATTTTTGTTATTTTTTCTTTCTTTTTTTGATTTTTTCTTTTTTTTGAATTTATTTTTTTATTTGGGCGGGGCGGACCTTCAATTCTAAGCCTGACTGTGCGCTTACCCGCACCCGCCGCGCCCAAGGCGGGCTTTGACGGGCTACGGGCTGGCCCGACGACCCGTTTTGCCAACTTTTAATATATTTGAGTTAAAAGTTGTGGTTAAATTTTTTTTATTAACAAGTGTTGAGCTATTTGAAGATAACAATAGTGAAAATTTATAATTTTTAAGTATTTTTCATGGTTAAAAGTGAAAATAAAATAGTTAAAATTAAAAAGTTGATTAGTTTTGTATTAGGTTTTAAAACTCAACTAGTTTTGCAATTCCATTCTCAAAATAACATTATTTTTGAAATTCTCTCCTCAAGCCTTGGGCCTAGTCTTAGCAAGTATGTCCAATACATTGACATTCTTTTCAATCTCATCGGCGTATTTCGCCACGAATGGAGGCACAGAACCATACTGACGAATAATCCCAGTACAACTAGAAAACCTAGAGGACTCTACCGCGGTGACGAGCAAATAGCCACTGGGATCCTTTGCAACGTATGTTAGGGCACTGTTGAGGTTATCAAACGATGTTTTTGTAATTATCATTGCAAAAACCTACGATCCCCTCCTCGTATGGCTTGAGATTTGGAGGAAGCTCACCCCTAATGCCATCAACGATAGGTTTTCCAGCCTTCACCCACGTTTAGAGCATAGTTTATTGCGTTGGTCATGGCCTCGGGCCACGTAGGGGCATCTTTGGGTCATTTTCGAGCAACGGTCTTTGTCCGTTGCTGGGTTGCAAATTGGGGTTAGGGCGTTTGCGTTGGGCGAAAATAGTACGATGAATAGGGCGACAGCAGTGGAGATCATAATTTTATTAGGGTTTTGAACCATTTTTTCCTGAGAGAGGAAAAAAGACAGTTTAGGATATTTGTAAGACAATGTTAAGGGGATGTGTGTTGTGGGGTTTTATGGAGGCATATATGAGTATGAAGAGGATGTTAAAATAATATCTACTAGTTTTAAATGGGATGTAATGTATATTGATCACATTAATATTATTGCAATCCAACAATTATAACACATGTGGGGTGAAAACAAAAGATGGTCGTCAATGTCTACCACATTAACCAATTTAGTCCTCGAGGTTTCGCATGGACTAATTTGGTCCCAAATGTTGTCTATTAAACAAACTAATCCTGGTTGTTAGACGACCATGTTGAGATTATAAAAGTGGGTTTTCGTCCCACATCGACTAATTCAGCTCTAAGAGCTGCTATATATATGAGAGGCTTTCTCCTCCTAGCACCAACTGGTTTTAGGAAGGACCCATCGATTTCTAATATAGTATCAGTGCGAGTACGCTTCTGCTCATCGTCACCCGATTCTTATGTCCACGTGTTAGGCCAGTCATGCCACACGTGAGGGGGTGTTTTGAGATTATAAAAGTGGGTTTCGTCCTACATTGATTAATTCAAGCTCTAAGGAGGCTTTTCTCCTCCTAACACCAATTGGTTTTAGGAAGGACCATTCGATTTTAATAGACCGTCAATTTGGATGAAAACTGCCACGTGTCGACATGCGATTGACCAAACTAAAAAAAACATCATAAATTTAAAAGAAAGATAAAAAAAACTTAAAACCAACTCATCATTTTCTTGGCCTATATCGCGTAAGCAAAGTCCACGGCTACTATGCTCTGCCCCACTACAACGCAATTCATATTACCGCCTATGAAATACTCAAATATATAAGAAAACATTGTACACTAATTAATATGAGAGAAACAAAAATACATTATAAAATGTACAAGTATATAAGATAGTCATCTTCTCTTGTCGCAGTATCAACACCAAAAACTCATACGTCAATATTAATAATCATAAAAAAGAACATTTCAAGAAATCAACAATACTTCAAGAAATTAATCAATAAGACATTCCCAAGTTTAATTTTCTTTATCTTTAGTATTACACAAGAGACATTCATGCTCACACACATATATATATTATAATTATAGAATGAAGTCTCATATGGTGCCATATGTTCCTTAATCTAAAAAAGTGAAGTAAATAGTGAAAAACCACAAAAAGTTCCACTACCACATGTTAATTCCACAATAGCTACTCATTATCAACACTAGTATTTTCTTGCACTCCCGATATGTGTATTATATAATATTATCTATATTTAATAAAGAAATCATAATACTAAAAATAGAAGGACAAATTTTGGAATATAAAAATATTGTGTTAGTGGGTGGTCACACTAATTTTCATTATTATTATTATTTTATTAATTTATAGTGTCTTGGTAATTATCGCTGCAAAATATACGATCTCATCCTCCTGTGGTTGAGATTTGGAGGTAGCTCACCCTAATGTCATCGACGATGGGTTTTCCCGCCCTGACCACATTTTAGAGCGTAGTAGATTGCGTTGGTCATTGCTTCGGGCCATGTAAGGGCATCTTTGGTCATTTTCGAGCAACGCTTCTTTGTCCCATTGCAGGCTCGCAAATTGATTCAGGGCATCTGCGTTGCTCATTTGACTATTTTATACGTAATGCATTTTGTGCGCTAATAACATGTTAACTCGACCTCATTAGACACGGCATAACATTTAATACCTAGATCTTTTGTTTCTTTGTTTAACAAAGAAATAACTGTCACTAACTTGCATTTAAGGAGAGGAGCTAGATATAAGTTGAGAGTTAGCAAAAATATTAAATAAACCAAAACGATAATACATAACATAAAACAACCTTGCAAACTTGAAGGGGTCCGTTACAAATGGATGTAAAACACTAAGTAGTAAACTGATGTTAGGCGTGATGTTGGGCTACACTCACTCTCACTTTTTATGCACAGCGGAAATGGTAGTAAAGTAAAGATGAACGAAATGAACTCAAGAGATGATTTTGTGCAGCAAGTCAAATAACTTGCTGCGTGCCTCAAGGCGCAAAATCCACTAGAAAGATGGATTACAAACTATCAAAAAGGATAGTTAAAAACGTCTAGCAAAAGCTACGAATCAAAAACGATTCTACAAACTACAAGATCTCTTGATCTCTGAAAAGCTAGACTTAAAAAGAAAATATCTCTTTGAAGTATAATGCTCGCTCGAGAGTCTTTTCTCGCTCGTTGTTCGTCGTATCTTCAAATGATTAAGTCCTTCGACTTATATAGGTCTTCAACTTGTAAGAGACTTCTTCAACGACTTGGTGACCACCCATAACGTCCACTAACGTCTACTAAGTGAAGTTAGACAGTTGAAGAACGTTCTAGGACGACTTGGTCACTCCCAAGAGCTTGGTCTTCACTTAAGCTCAAGTCTTCTATTTTCAGCATGCTCCTTTCCTATTTTCGCTCTAGCTTATCCACATTCGTTCCACACGTTTTGATTGCTTCCACCCCTTATCAATATCCTACATAATACTAGAAAAATGCCACGTCATCATAAAATAAGTTTTTGGCATGAAAGATAAAACTGAGATAGGGAACATTCTCGGCCAACAGATGTTGACTAGAATGTTACCCCAACATTGCTTCTGTTGAAAGCTCAACATCAACAATCTCCCCCTTTTTATCTTTGTTCCCAAAACCAATGCAGAAGTTAGCCTTAGCGAAACACCCCCTGAAGGCACAATCCACTTTACCACAAAAAATGGTTAGAGTTAGACGCAAATACAGAATAGCAATAAACACCATCTAAAGTACTAGAAAATAGTACATGCCTTAGAGGTCCTGAAAAACATCTGCAAAAGAAAGATTTGTCCAAAGACGAAAAACACAAAACACAAACGCAGGCATAGAATCACAAAATCAGAGACAGGCAAGCATGCACAAAGTATGGCAACAAACACAAGCATGCATAAAATATTTAGACCAAGATCTAAATATTAAGACTCTCAATTGAGTCCTCTGCCTCAGCTAGGGTGAGCAAAACCGGATATCCGGATTTTCGGATATCCGAATTTCGGATATCCGGATTTTCGAATATCAAAAAATGATATCCGTATCCGGTCCGGTTTTAATCGGATATCCGAAAATCGGATATTCGCTTTATTCGTATATTTAAATCGGATATCCGCATCCGGTTTTATATTTATTTTTTTATCTTTTCTAATATTTTCTTTTCAAAATCATTTTTTTATATTTCTTATCAAAATAAAAAATATATTTTTTCATATAAGAATTTCTGCACATAGTAATTAACACAATATGTGAATTTTATGATTCAAAATTACATAATAAATAATTTAACACACTACCACAAATTCACATTAATTTTTTAACTTGCATCTAGATGTTTTTGTTTTTTCTTTTTTATTTACAAAGGCTTTGGCAATAATAAAATAATATGAATATAAATATTTCCACTTGGAACGATTTTTTCTTTTTTGACCTTCACTTTGAGCTATTTTTCTTATTATTTTATTATTTTTTAAATATGAAATTGGATACGGATATCCGATTTTTAGACAAACAACTATCCGTATCCGATCCGGTTTATTTTAAAATAAATCGGATCGGATATCCGATCCGGTTTTTAAAACCGGATATCCGTTTTTTCGGGTTTTGAAAATCGAATATCGGATCGGAATCCGGTTTTCGGATATTTTTGCTCAGCCCTAGCCTCAGCATCCTTAGCCCCAGCTTCCCTTTCTGCGTTCGCTTCTTCAGCCTCAGCTTCATTCTCCACTCGCTCAGCTCCCCCTAAACCTTCTGCCTCAGCACTTTGCCCTTCACCACTCTTTGCACCACTTGGCCCTGCTTTAGCTCTAGTTCCTTCTTCCCTATCTCCCCCTTTTGGGAAGAAAGCAAACTCCTTAATGCATCTCGCTGAGCCACCAAAGCAGCGATGGACTCCTAAAGACATTGGACTGCTTGTTCAAGGGCTGCCACTGACGTTGACCCAACATCCTGATCAACATCGTGCTCAATCTGGCCTGGGGTGCGCCATGGAAGATCAACAAGCCTGTCTGAGCCCGCCAATGATTTGACTGAACAGTTTATGGACTCCTTTGAGTTGTTACTGAGTCTCTTCGAGTAGGCTGAAATCCGTCTTGCACAAGAACTCCATAGATAATAGAGGGATAAGGAAGAATTCCCTTCCCACCTTTGCAGCTTG
The DNA here is from genome assembly GCA_027422505.1 of Craterostigma plantagineum. Classification (NCBI taxonomy): domain Eukaryota; kingdom Viridiplantae; phylum Streptophyta; class Magnoliopsida; order Lamiales; family Linderniaceae; genus Craterostigma; species Craterostigma plantagineum. The sequence continues at coordinate 97,076 of JAPQWV010001118.1, forward strand.
GTTCGACATGTGGTCAAGGATCAACTTTCCCCATTTAAAGGCAGATTTTGACCAAGTGCGTATAGCAAATGAGCCATCTCTTCAGTCACTCGAACCTCATTCAATGATGGCAACCAACTATACACACTGATCTTAAACAACACTGAATATAAAGATGTGAGAGAACTACCCGCACAGTTCCCTGCCCACTTAGAGACTCTACCCCCAGTAATGAACCGCACCACATCATCATTATTATATTCATATCCCATTTCTACTTCAGGGGTATGAAGAAACCTATTAATAGCACTCGATGACATGTCATATAATCTCCCCCTCAAAAATACCTTCCCATACTTCCTAGACTGAACTTCAGCAACATTAGAGTCAAGATTAGCGTATACCTCTCGAACGACTGCATCACAGTACGTCCCTAAGCTAGTCACCATGTGCCCGAGATGTCGAGACTTCAAGAATTGCAACACGCCGTACTTCCTGAAGCTCGCCACGTCCACAACCCGTTCAACCCACAAAGGTCTCTGATTTAGGAATCCCACAGCTCCTCATTGGCTGTGCGGTAGAATTTTTGGTTGGGCAGCGGACTTTCCCAGTCAGAATCTTCCAGTGTTGAGTCAACATCTGGTGCAACATCGTCTTCATAGGCTGGGACTGGGGATGGTTCATGGTGGCTGCTAGCACGAGATGATGGTTCTTCTGTCCGGGCTTGCTTAGATGGAATGTCAGAACTCTCCATTGGCCTTTTTCCCTCTCGTTTCTCCATTCTTTTCTTTAGAGACTCCAATGTCTCAGCAAGGTCGGCATCATCATCGTGATCCCCTGGGGTTGGTCTGAAGCAGTGAACGACTCAGAGACAGAGGAAGGTGTCTCTCCCCCTCGAATGATGAAGTCCTCATCTGAGCTTTCTGAGTCGATGCTATCATATGTTGTGGAGTCCCACGATGGTGTTAATAGAATCACTGGAGACGGCGATTGGGTCATCAGCGTTTGAGGTTGGGTTCAAGGCTCGTCTTATGCGACCACTTCGTCGCTTCTTTTGCACATGAGGTAAATCCTCGTCCTTAGACCGGCTTCGCTTCTTCTTGGAGGTGCTCGCTTGAGATTTCTTGGACTTTTTGGACTGGATTTTGACTGACGACGGTGGAATTTCAGGAATAGGGGTTTCCTTGGCCTGAGGTGGGTCTGTCACTCGTGGTTCGGCTGAAATTGGGTCCGCCGGTTCTGGGTTCGTGGTAGTCGAGGTCGGCGGCGCATTCTTAGCCTGGTGTCTTTGCCGTTTCTTGAGTGATCGGAGACGAATTCCCAGCGGCACATCATCGTCTTCGGGGTTGGGTATCGTCGCTGAAGGTGCTTCTGACGAGTGCTGTGGCGTTGCAGAGGGTTGCGAAGGTGGAGCTTGTTCTCCAGCGGCTTGAGACGGTGGTCTGGTAGGTCGGAGTGGCTGGAAAGGACCGGTGTAGACCACTATCTCCATGGGACCTGGAATTACTTGCAGAGGAACTGGATAAACAAGATTAGGGTCGAATGTTGGGTCAACATTCGGTTGAGGAGGAAAATTCGACATAGTATGATCTGAAAGAAGCAACTCAAGGTCGAAAACACAGTGTGGATTTTGAAAACCCTAGTGATAGAGTAGGATGAGATACGGTTAGGAGAGAGAGAGTTCAAAGTGATGTAGGTAGAAGATCAAATGCAACACTTAAACTCCTTAACATGTTCAACAGTCACTAACACTAATCCAATCATCTCAGTAAATTTCGCTAATTATGGTGTTAGTGGACAAAAAAATAACCGTTAAGCACAAAAGTAAAACCGCATAAATTGGATAAGACGAGGCTAAGTCATGATTTTTCAATGCATTAAGCTAAAATAGTAAATTGCCTCATTCACCATTCGAGCACACAAAAGCAGTTTGAAGACTCAGTCACGCAAATAAATAGAAGCAGTTCAGACCACAATTCTACCCAAAAGACAACTAAGTCCAAAGTCAAGATAGAATCAAGAAATACTAACCGATCGAGCAACGTTGATGAGCACTTCGAGACAAGTGTAACGAGCTGTTCTTCGTGGGTTCTAATGCAAACTCTGAGAGATTTCTAACATAGACACACAAGACTAACAAATGCAGTACTAAAGACAGACACAAATAAAACGAAAGCACAAAAATATAGCAATATCGAACTGACAGTCACATATGTTGCCCTAACATTTGACTCAACATCCTGATTCCGTAATCCTAGACTTATCTGCTCGATTCTTCTCAGTTCCTATTATTTCTACCCTTTCACCTCAAATATCCGAGAACTTTATGCACTGCCCTTATACCCTCAGCCTCAAGGTTAGGCCTTTTGTCGCATAGTATACATCGTCACCGCGAATGCCGTGTACCTAAGGAATTTATTACCAAAAACCTATATCTAGCCGAGAGTTTATGAGCATGCTTACAAGAAATAAGGATTGGTTTTTAGTCGCAATAAGTACATCGTCACAGCGAATGCCGTGTACCTAGGAACGTATTACCAAGAGCCTTTAAAAAGGGATCGGGTTCATTTTGGGACCAATCAAGAAGAATCAAGTCATTTCACAGGAAAAACCGAACAGAATATCGAACCAAAAGTAAAGCAGTAACCATCAAATTCGACATATGCTATGCTGATCCAAATGTTGGACCAACATTTAAACTAACATGTGCAAACCTATGGACTTCTTCAGGTCGAAAACCTTACAGAATCCAATGCTTTCGTGAATATGTCTGCTAACTGATTCTTAGTGTCTATATGCTCAATATGCACTAACTCTTTTTCGACCATATCTCTCAGAAAGTGATGCCTAATGTCGATATGCTTCGTACGTGAGTGTTGAATGGGGTTCCTAGAGATGTTAATGGCACTAAGGTTATCACAATACATAAGAACGGATTCGCACTCTAACCCATAGTTACATAACATGCTATTTAACCATAGTAATTACGTACAACAACTACCCGCAGCAACGTATTCAGACTCAGCAGTAGACAAGGACACACAGTTCTGTTTCTTACTATACCATGCAACTAAGTTATTACCTAGGAAGAAACAGCCGCCACTTGTACTCTTGCGGTCATCCTCGTCACCTGCCCAGTCAGCATCGCTATAGCCTACAAGACTCAAATTAGTATCTTTGGAGAACCATAGTCCTAAGCTACACGATCCACTCACATAACGAAGTATTCGCTTAACAGTAGTAAGATGAGTCACTTTAGGTTCAGACTGATATCTAGCACATACGCAAACACTATACATGATGTCAGGTCTACTCGCAGATAGATATAATAAACTGCCAATCATCGGACGGTACAATGTTGGGTCAACATTCTGCCCACATCGTCTTTACTTACCTTCTGCGTAGACCCCATGAGCGTTTTCATTACCTTGGCAGTGTCCAGCCCGAATTTCTTGACTGTGTTCTTTGCGTACTTTTCTTGGGACATAAAGATCTCGTCGCTGTTTTGCTTAATCTGCAAACCTAGAAAATACGTTAATTCGCCTATCATCGACATCTCAAACGTGGTGTTCATTGCCTGCACAAACTGATCTAACATCGACTGTGAGCTTGATCCACAATGTCATCAACATAAACTTGAGCTATCAAAAGATCAGAACCGACTCTTTTAACAAAAAGCGTGCGGTCTGCCTCACCTCGTGTGAAACCGAACTCAAGTAAAAACGTTGCTAACCTTGCATACCAAGCTCGAGGCGCTTGCTTCAATCCATATAAAGCTTTCTGCAGCTTAAAAACATGGTTAGGATAATGGGGATCTTCGAACCCTTTAGGCTGTTCGACATAAATTTCCTTATCAATATACCCATTCAAAACGCACCCTTAACATCCATTTGGTGTAGATTGATGTTAAGCCAACATGCTATAGCAAACAACAGCCTAATCGATTCTAACCTAGCAACAGGCGCAAACGTCTCATCAAAGTCTATCCCTTCTACTTGCGTATAACCCTGAGCTACTAAACGTGCTTTGTTCCTAACAACCCTACCAAGTTCATCAGAATTATTTTTAAAGATCCACTTCGTACCTATGACACTAATGTCCTTCGACCGTGGGACTAAAATCCAGACTTGGTTTTTCTCGAACTGCAAAAGTTCCTCTTGCATCGCATTTATCCAAAAATTATCCTTGCGTGCTTCAAGGACATTCTTAGGTTCTACCTCAGAAACAAAGCAATTGAAGCGTACCTCAGCGTATACCGTGTTCATGCATACGTTTCTTACCATCGACTTGTAGTCTTTGCGTGGTTTGTCTCTGGTTTTTCTTCCTTCGTTCATATCACCTATAATGAGGTCAGTGGGATGATCTTTCTGGAAATTAGTTGGCGGATCATGTCTTACTTCAGTGGGACCAGCCTCAGTGTTCTGTTCTGCCTTAGATGCTGAGTCAGATGTTGGCTCAACATTGTCATCATCAGTCTCCTCTGTTCCATCGACAGCTTGTATAACATCTGAAATATCAACTTGAAGCGGCATTTTACTAAGATCGTAGCATCATCAAACACAACATTAACTGACTCCTGAACATATTTCATGCGCAAATTATATACTCGATAAGCACGACTATTGGACGAGTATCCTAGAAAATACACTTATCACTTTCGAATCAAATTGAGTCAAATACTCACGATCATTCAACATATAGCAGAAACATCCAAAAACATGAAAGTACTTAACCGTAGGCTTCTTTCCATTCAATAACTCATAAGAAGTTTTCTTCGTACCGTGCCTAAAGAACACCCGATTCGATATGTGACAAGCCGTATGTAAAGCTTCAGCCCAAAAACGCTTAGAGACATTCTTAGAAGTAACATAACACGAGCCATCTCCTGTAAAGTCCTATTCTTCCTTTCGGCCACCCCATTTTGTTGGGGCGTCTTAGGAGATGAATACTCATGCACAATGCCTTTCTTATCACAAAACTCATCAAGAACTGATTTTCAAATTCTCTACCATGATCAGACCTAATTCGAAAGATAGATGCACTGAAATTATTTCTAATCATCGCACAAAAATTCTTAAAGAAATCGAATGATTCTGATTTTTCCCTAAGAAAAAATATCCATGCATACCTAGAAAAGTCATCCACGAGCGCATAAGCATATTTCCTACCTCCTATACTCTCTACTTCCATCGGACCCATCAAATCCATGTGAATTAACTGAAAACAGTGAGCGGTTTTGAAATGTTGGGCAGCCTGTTGGTCAACATTATGACTAACATGCGTTTGCTTACCTTTCAAGCATGACTCACACACTACCTTACCGAACTCCTTCAGCTTTGGGATGCCTCTGATCGCGTCATGCTTAACAAGCTGCTCCAAGGTTCTGTAGTTGACATGGCCCAATTTGAAATGCCAGAGAACAACATCGTCCTCGGCTTTCGATAGTTGGCACACATCCTTCACACCGGATTTGTCGCCGACTAGGTAACAGTTATCGCTCGATCTTTTACCTGCCATCACTCGCACAGAATTGCTGTTAAAAACTTCAAAACACTCTTTATTGAACCTTACCTCAAGGTCGTCATCACAGAGTTGACTTATGCTTATAAGATTCGCAACAAGCCCGTCAACATGAAGTACATTGCTCAACTTGGGAAAGTCGGGCACGTTGAGTCTACCACGGCCGAGAATTCGTCCTTTAGCACCTCCTCCGAACGTCACAGATCCACTTCTCAAAGGCATGTAATCACTGAGATACTCCTTGGTACCCGTCATGTGTAGGGAACCCCGCTATCGAAGTACCATGAACCTGTCACGTTAGCTCGCAAAGAAGTATATACAACAAGGCATTTATTCGCTGATTTCTCGACCCACACTTCCTTAGACGTAACTACAGTATTCTGTTTACTGGAATTCAAAGATGGGCCAGCTGAAGTTTCTCCAATCATCCCCTTCAACACGGATTTCTCATGTTGGATGGAATGTTGGATGACATTTCAACCGACACCGATTTCTTGGCAGAAATCTCCCTCTTCAATTTCCAGCAAAACGGTTTTAGATGTCCAGACTGCTTGCAATGATGGCAAATATAAGAGCTATCTTTACTCTTAGGGGTCACATGCTTGGTACTATTCTTAGGTTTCACAACTTCACACTCACCACTATCGACTTGGGCTTTAACAAAGACTATCTTAGGCTGAACATGGGTCTTGGGTTTTGGAATCTCACGCTCAGGCTGAGAATTATATCCTAGACCTTGCTTATCAAAGATACCAATAGACAATACCTCATCAAGTGTTGACTTACTCTTGTTCATTTTTGTAAAGGTCTGATCGGCCTCATCTACTCGCTTCTGAAGCTTGTCAATCTCCTTGTCCTTTCTGGTCAGTGCAGCTTCCAACTTGGTCATGCCTTCCATCAAGCCTTCAATGATCTTTTCGTTCTTCTCATTTTCCTCACACAAGACTTTGACCGCGGCATGAAGTTGTGAATTTTTCGCCTTCTCTGTTTCATAATGTCCCAACAGCATCTGAAAGGCTTCTTCACAACTCTCTGCTTCAGGCTCTGCATCATCAGAACTCAAAAGACCATCAAAACAGTTTGAGTCATCATAATAAAAATAATATGTTTTTCAGATGTTGAGTCAGATGTTGGCTCAACATCTGTTACCGCAGTGAAGCCAATTTGATGATCTTCATCTCCTTCGTCGTCAGAGAAGGACTGGATAGTAACCGATGATTGCTTATTCTCCTCATAGCAGGTTCTTCATCTTCATCGTCTGAGAGGTCGATCCACATGGCCTTTCCATGCTTGCGAAGTGTGTTTGCACATTCGTTGGTAAAGTGGCCCCAACCTTGGCATTCGTAGCATCTCACTGACTCATAATTGATATTCTTCTTCTTCCCATCAGACTTCCCAAATGGCTTGCGCTTAACGAACGGAGGAGCAGAAGACGCTTCAATTTGTGCATTCTGGCATTTTCTGAATGTTGGGCCAACATTCTGCACAACATTCTTCTTTTTGAAGTACTTCGCAAATCTCTTTACAACCCTGGCCATGTCCTATTCGTTGTTGGGATCGAACTCAATCTATTCCTTCGATGGCTCCTGACCAGTGCTACACTCTTTCCTCGTGCGGCCCTCCTTTGGACTTCGAGATTGGTTTCGAAGTTTTTCAAGATGTTCATCAAGAAGGTGAAGTTCATTTTTGCAAGGTTGTATGACCCCTCGATCGCCGATACCTTCACATTGAATTTTTCGGTTAGAGTACGAAGAGCTTTAGAGTTTAATACCTTATTTGTCATAGGATCTCCTAGGCTGGCGCACTCGCTTGAGATCGTCAACAGCTTTCCAAAGTACGTGCTGATATCTTCGTCTTCCTTCATTCTGATGTTCTCGAACTGACTAAGGAGTAGGCGAAGCTTGGTTTCACGCACACTAGTGTCGCCTTCACAGTACTTCTGGAGAAGATCCCACGCATCTTGAGCAGTAGAGAATTCTGGATGATCTTAAATATGAACATGTCCACGGATGAGAAGATGGCGTTGAGTGCCTTGTCGTTGTATTCGGCCGCGTTCTTCTTCGCGATCGTCCACTGCTCGAAAGGCTTATCCATGACTTCGCCATCAGCGTCTTGTCGAGTCTTTGGAGTCGTATAACCATGCAGCACTGCTTTCCATGCTCGCACATCGATGGACTTGATGCACTGCCGAACACGAACCTTCCAATAGGCATAATTTGAACCGTCTAACACAGGGACTTTGGCGAGATGGTTTGAGCTTGTAACATCCATTGTAGATGATCTTCAGCGCTTAGTAATGTCAAGCGTAGGCTCTGATACCACCTTGAAGGTGGTCCCGTACAAAATGGATGTAAAAACACTAAGTAGTAAACTGATGTTAGGCGTGATGTTGGGCTAACACTCACTCTCACTTTTTATGCACAGCGGAAATGGTAGTAAAGTAAAGACGAAACGAAATGAACTCAAGAGATGATTTTGTGCAGCAAGTCAAATAACTTGCTGCGTGCCTCAAGGCGCAAAAATCCACTAGAAAGATGGATTACAAACTATCAAAAAGGATAGTTAAAAACGTCTAGCAAAAACCTACGAATCAAAACGATTCTACAAACTACAAGATCTCTTGATCTCTGAAAGCTAGACTTAAAAGGAAAATCTCTCTTTGAAGTATAATGCTCGCTCGAAAGCCTTTTCTCGCTGTTGTTCGTCGTATCTTCAGATGATTAAGTCCTTCGACTTATATAGGTTTTCAACTTGTAAGAGACTTCTTCAACGACTTGGTGACCACCCATAACGTCCACTAACGTCTACTAAGTGAGTTAGACAGTTGAAGAACGTTCTAGGACGACTTGGTCACTCCCAAGAGCTTGGTCTTCACTTAAGCTCCAAGTCTTCTATTTTTAGCATGCTCCTTTCCTATTTTCGCTCTAGCTTATCCACACTCGTTCCACACGTTTTGATTGCTTCCACCCCTTATCCATATCCTACATAATACTAGAAAAATGCCACGTCATCAATAAAATAAGTTTTGGGCATGAAAGATAAAACTGAGATAGGGAACATTCTCGCCAAACAGATGTTGACTAGAATGTTACCCCAACATTGCTTCTGTTGAAAGCTCAACATCAACAAAACTCTTTGTACGATATCGTTATAACCATTGAGAAAATTTTTTTCTCTATAAATAGATATGCATTTTTTCTAATTTAATTTTTCTAATGCTCCAACCAATTTCACATTTCTTAGAAACCGCTAAAATTGATTTATTCCAATGTTATTTTAGGAAATTTATAGTCTAAGATTGGGGAACTTTTTTTGCAACTACACCCTTGGAACATGATCTCGAATGTTAACAGTCACAAATTTGAGATCAACTTTTTGTTGTAACAAATCAAATGATTTCGTACCCGTGTTTTATTTCCATTCTCTTGTTAGGTACGTTTTTTTAATGGATTTAAGTACTATAATTTTCTTGGGATTGCTTTGTCTGTTTTTCTTTGTGCGTGATGATTTATGATTAGAGACGTATTTATAGGTTTTGTTAGAATATTTACATACTCTGAATATGAAATATCATGCAATCCCTTCCATCCAAGAGACCTAATTACTATCCACCAATACTTAAAAAAGTCGCTTATCACATCGAAATTTCTTTAATTATCACGATTAATCCTAAATAACTTATTTGATTAATATATTACTTATATGTGGGTTCACTTAAAAAAACTAATCTTCTACTATGCGCTTAAAAGAAAATAAATATCTTACACTAATATTAAAATTAAACTACATCTAATTTTTTTGCGGTACAGACAATATATCCTACGGCTGCGTTTACTTCGATCGATAAGGGCAGATAAATCGATTTTATACAGACATAAGTGTGTTCACTAGCCAATAAATATCCCATATAAAGCCCGTTAGAAAAGTCAGCCCGATGTTATAATCCGTTGAGCCCAATATAACTCATCTCAGGGGTCGGTGTGACTAATAGTCGAGCCCATACTATTTCAAGTAAAATTACTAAATAACCCTTTATATTATAAATAATAATAACGGATATATTATAAATAATAACGGATAATATTGTGATTGGTTTATCTTTATCGGCCCGCAAATTAATTCAGAAGCCCGCTAAGCCCTATATAACTGAAGTAGGTGAAAGGGGCAATATAAACTATACTGGGCTTACTAAAATAATTTTATAATGGGCCTCTATATAGACCTTATAACCAAACGTAGCATTAGGAAGATAAATCCCTAACATTGTGCAGGAACAAATCTGATGATATACAATCGAAGGTCGCGCATAGACATGTTCAGAAGGTTTCAAAAACCGGAACCGAACCGAACCGAACCGGCGGTCAACGTTCGGTTAACCGGGGTCAACGGTTCCGGTTATAACCGAACCGAACCGTCATTTAGATCGGTTCGGTTTCGGTTCGTAATATTCTAGAACCGAAAAACCGACGGTTAACCGCCGGTTTATATATTAAAATAATAATAAAAATAATTCAAACGGTTTATATATATGACCGTTTGTCCATTACCATTTACAAAGAAAAAAATAAAAATTCAATCATATCACCAAACTATATGATTTATTTTATTATTTTTAAATTTTTCATTTCTCTCTATAAATAGGGGGATTAATGGTAGATTTTTAAGCATAATCTTTAGTTTTTACAAATATTTAAGTTGTATTTTTTTCACATTTTCTTGAGTTTTGTAAGCAATAATCAATTCTTTTTAAAATATTGAACTTTGAAGGTACATTATAAAACAAAATCAAATTTCTTTATTATTCTCCAATAAACAACAAAAAGCACAAAAACAAAATAAAAAAATAGAAAAACCAGTTGAAACGTAACCAGCGTTTCAAACTGGAACCGTTGAAACCGGCGGTTTCAAAACCGTAACCGAACCGTGGTTAACCACGGTTCGGTTACGTTTTAAGCATATTTCGGTTCCAAACCGGCGGTTACGAACGGCAAACCGAAACCGAAACGTATGAACACCTCTAGTCGCGCATGAATAAATCTGACGCCGATACAATCGAAGGTCAGAAATTCAAGCTACAAATCGACTACGCACCTGGTTCGACATCAGTAGAGGATCTCGCTAAGGTAAACTTAGTCCCTAACCAGTTTGCTGAAAAATCATGCGTTTTTTCTATTAGGGTTTTTATATTGGAACGGAAAATTGTTGTTCGCTTGTGCAACTTGCTGATTTCATGTAGATGTTTTTGCCTCTTTGACTTTTGAATTTTTTCGTCAGAGCTTATGTAGTTTCAGCAATGGTGACAAAACCATAGTAGCTGTAATGTTGGTTAAAAAAATAATAGTGTTTATTGTTGGCGTGGCAGCGGACCCGGTCAAATAATATTGCGGCTAAAATTTGGGTAATTAAAGATAAATTGTGGACACCGAGATTTAACGTGGAAAACCCCCAAACAAATCGGGGTAAAAACCACGGGCAAGGAAGAAGAATCCACTATAGAGGAAAATATAGGAGTTACAACCTCTCAATCTATAAAGGAGAAAACCCTCAAACTCTCTCTTTATAGTGGGAGAAAAAATACCGACAAACTCTCTATTATTTTATTTTCTCTCTATTCTCTATCTGTTCTTCTCTGTTGTGGGATGCCATCTCGTTTGTTTCCTTCAGTGCCTATTTATAGGCAGAGGAACTCGAACAAATGAGGTAATGGATTACCTCATTCACAGATGGGAACGGATAGAAAATAACGTGGCACACCAAAAGAGGAAGTTGCCTTCTTTCCTTCACGTTGGTAGCCTTTGACTATTCAAAGGCATGTGTTTTATTCCCTTTTAATTATTTGCCGACAATCTCCCACTTGAAGATTTGATTGAGGATCAATCAGATCTTCACACCATTCTTTCTTCCTTGCCATTCATGTTGCTTACGTCTCCGCTAGGCCACTCGAGGAACGACACCAACGAACTTGTCAGTGTTGACCGCCTTCGTCAAGAAATCTGCTAGGTTGTCTTTCGTATGAATTTTCTGCATATCTACCGTGCCCTCTTCCACTTTCTCACGAACGAAGTGATACTGAACTCGTATGTGCTTTGACCTGGAATGAAAAGCTGGATTCTTGCGAGATGCAAGGCACTCTGACTGTCACAGAACAGAGGAATATTCTTCTGTTCGTGCCCGAGTTCCTCCATGACCATTTTCAACCATACCGCCTCTTTACTTGCCTGCGTAGCTGCAACATATTCAGCTTCAGTTGTTGACGTTGCAACAACGGACTGAAGTTTTGATACCCAGCTTACGGCTCCGCCAGTAAGAGTGAACACATATCCCGTGGTAGATTTGCTCTTGTCAAAATCACCTGCATAATCAGAGTCAACATGCCCTCTGACAGTAAAGTCTGCTCCTCCGTAACATAATGCAACATCTGAGGTTCCTTTGATATATCGTAGGATCCTCTTCACCGCACTCCAATGCTCTTTCCCCGGATTCGCCATGTACTGACTCACTACTCCCACTGCATGTGCAATGTCTGGTCGTGTACAAATCATCGCGAACATAAGACTTCCCACCGCTGATGCATACGGTACTCGAGACATCTCCATCCTCCCTTCTTCACTGCTAGGACTCATACTTGAGGATAATTTGAAATTACAAGAAGTGGGGTAGAAATTGGCTTACAATCTTGCATATTGAAGCGTCGCAAGACCTTCCTCAGATAATTCTTCTGCGAAAGCCAATCTTCTTGTTATTTCTGTATCGGTAAATTTGCATCCCTAGAATCTTGTTTGCTGGTCCCAAGTCCTTCATTTCAAATTCCCTAGCCAACTGTGCCTTGAGTTCTTCGACTCGATCTTTGTTGCGGCCTGCTACCAACATGTCGTCAACATACAACAGTAATATGATAAAATCATTTTCACCAAACCTCTTGAAATATGCACAAGGGTCTGCGTTTAATCTGTTGTATCCAAGGCTCATGATGAAGGAATCAAATCTCTTATACCAACACCTCGGCGCCTGTTTGAGACCGTATAGAGATTTGTTCAACCTGCAAACCAAGTTCTGTTTTTCTTTGTCTTCAAAACCTTCCGGTTGGAGCATATAAATCTCTTCTTCAAGATCTCCATGAAGAAAAGCCGTCTTCACATCTAGTTGCTCTAGATGTAGGTCGAATGTAGCACACATCGCTAGGAGTACCCGAACAGTCGTCAGCCGAACCACAGGTGAGATATCTCGTTGAAGTCAATGCCTTCTTTCTGAGCGTAGCCTTTAACCACCAGTCGTGCACGAAACCGCTCTACTTGATCGTCGCTGTTCCGCTTGATCTTAAAGACCCTTTATTGCCGATTGCCTTTCTTCCCTGCGGTAGTGGCACCAGCTCCCAAGTCTTATTTTTCCGTAGAGCTTCCATTTCTTCTTGCATTGCCGCCAACCATTGATCTGCATCTGAACTGTTCAGCGCTTCTTGAAGAGTTGATGGCTCTCCATCATCAGTTAGAAGGCAGTATGCAATGTTGCTGTCCATGTCGTAATCTTCATGCCAGGATGGTGCGGCTCTTTTGCGTGTGCCCTTCTAACTTCTGGCTCTGAAGATTCGCTTGGCCCTTCCTCGTGCTCCGGTGCTGCTTCAGAAGAATCTTGTTCGATAGACTTCCCTTTCGCCTGAATCGTCGTAGTCCCTGAGCGTTCCTTTGTAGTGCTATCATTTTCTTCGATTAGTTTATCTTCTAAGAAGATAACTTCCCTGCTGATGACAACCTTGTGGGCAGTGGGATCCCACAGGCGATACCCCTTCACACCATCAGCATACCCCAAGAACAAACACTTCCTGGACTTCGGATCCAGCTTCGTAGTTTCTTGGGCGTTGTACATCACGTACACAGGACTTCCAAATACATGGAATTTAGAATAATCTGTTGGCTTTCCGGTCCACATCTCCATCGGCGTCTTCTGATCAATTGCCGTTGAAGGCGACCGATTGATCACGTAGCAGGCGGTGTTGACTGCTTCTGCCCAGTATGACTTATCCAGACCTGCAGCTCCCAACATGGCTCTTTTCTCTCCAACAGAGTCCTGTTCATCCGCTCCGCCACTCCATTTTGTTGTGGAGTATACGCCGTAGTGAAGTGCCTTTTGATGCCTTCTCTTTTGCAAAAGCTATCAAATTCCTTGCCAGTATATTCTCCTCCATTATCCGTCCTCAAACACTTGATCTTCTTTCCTGTATCAAGTTCGACCCGAGCCTTGAAATTCTTGAAGCTTGCAAACACATCTCCCTTACTCTTGATGATATACACCCAACATCTCCTGGAGTAATCGTCGATGAAAGACACGAAGTACTTTCCTCCTCCTCGGGATGAAACCGGTGACTGCCATACATCAGAGTGAACCAAGTCTAGAATATCGTTGCTTCTAGAATTTGATGTGTTGAATTGTAGCCGATGCTGCTTGTTTGCTACGCAATGCTCACAGAACGGTAGTGACACCTTCGTGAGACCGAAGTAGATTCTGGCCCGCAAGAATTTTCATTCCTTGTTCCGACATATGCCCGAGCTTTTGATGCCACAGCATAGTAGATCTTTCGGTTGAATTTCCCGAAGCTACGGACGCTTCCCTTCTTGCACGTCTCTCCCAACAGCATATACAAATTTGCAGCAACTTTTCCACCTTTCATGACTACAAGTGCTCCTCGGAATATTTTCATTATTCCTTCCCGAACTTTGATTTCACAGCCAAGATCATCGAGCTGTCCCACAGATAATAAATTCTTCTTGAGACCTTCCACGTGCCGCACTCCTTGTATATGCGAACTGTACCGTCGTGCAACTTCAACCTCACGGTTCCAACGCCTACGATCTTTAAGGCATTATCTTCGCAACTGTACACAGACCCTCCTACGATAGGTTCGTAGTGGTTGAACCAGTCTCTTCGAGAGGTCATATGATAAGTTGCGTCCGAGTCAAGAAGCCATATTTCATCGTACGACTTCCTGCTCTCCGTTGAGATAGCTGCTTCGCTACACAATACGTCTCCACCTGACGCATTTGCCAGATTTCCTTGAGGAATGGAGTTCTTCAGGCTCCAACAATCCTTCTTCAAGTGACCACTTCTTTCCACAGTGGTAGCATTTCATATCCTTCTTCTTACTTCTTGATTTTCCCCTGCCTTGAGTGTGACTCCCACTTGAACCACGTTCCGTTGATCTCCTCTCATCACCGTCAAAGCTTCGACCTGTTGAGATCCTGCTTGCTGGTCCTCTTGTTCTTTCGCCGATTTTCTTCTTCGAGAACAGCAGATGCGATGTTGTCAAAGACCAGAGTATCGGTGGATTTATTTTCTTCTTTTGTAGTTGAGACATCTGCAGGCTTATTCGTCAGGTTGATGATGAGTTGATCATACGAATCAGGCAGACTTTGAAGTAGAATTTCTGCACGCTCTTGAGACGCTATTTTATACCCCAACGATGTTAGCTGGGAAATAAGTATCAAGACGTTGAGATGCTCCGTCACTGAAGTAGATTCTGACATTCTCAAGGTGTACAATTTTCTCTTCAAGAAAATTTTGTTGTGTAGCGACTTCGTTTCGTACAGATTTGTTAGATGTCCAAAATCTCCTTTGCCGTTTTCTTTTCTTCGACGCTGGACAATATCTCATCTGCTAGTGCCAGATGGAGATTTGCGACAGCGCTCCGTCCATCTCATTCCATTTCTTGTCGTCTGTCACTGTAGCTGATTTTCCATCGATAGCCTCTAGACAGCAGTCTTTTCGCAAGATCGCCTTTATCTTTAATTTCCACAGTGAGAAATTTCTCCCATTGAACTTTTCGATATCAAACTTCGCCGCCATAATTTCTGCTCAGTCGTGAGCGATACCTCCGACGGGGTTGCAGCAGATAATTATTGAACTCGTACCGGCTTTTCGTCACCGTAACAAGGGCAGTATAATATCTATTATTTTCTGATGTGGAGGGTCCACGTTAGTGGCAACCACAGAGCATACGATAAACAGATATATAAAACCCAAGCTAGGCTCTGATACCAATGTTGGCGTGGCAGCGGACCCGGTCAAATAATATTGCGGCTAAAATTTGGGTAATTAAAGATAAATTGTGGACCCGAGATTTCACGTGGAAAACCCCCAAACAAATCGGGGTAAAAACCACGGGCAAGGAAGAAGAATCCACTATAGAGGAAAAATATAGGAGTTACAACTCTCAATCTATAAAGGAGAAAACCTCAAACTCTCTCTTTATAGTGGGAGAAAAAATACCGACAAACTCTCTATTATTTTATTTTCTCTCTATTCTCTATCTGTTCTTCTCTGTTGTGGGATGCCATCTCGTTTGTTCCTTCAGTGCCTATTTATAGGCAGAGGAACTCGAACAAATGAGGTAATGGATTAACCTCACTCACAGATGGGAACGGATAGAAAATAACGTGGCACACCAAAAGAGGAAGTTGCCTTCTTCCTTCACGTTGGTAGCCTTTGACTATTCAAAGGCATGTGTTTTATTCCCCTTTTAATTATTTGCCGACATTTATCAATCCTCGAGTATGTAGAACCTTACTCGATTAGAATAAGTTTAGTGTTCACGTTTCATTTTTCAATTTCTTGAATGTTCGACAGATGCTGGTTTTCGTTCGATATTTGTTGGTCTCGTATTATTTTTTCTCAGGACTCGTAACGGATTCGGTCTCTTCTCGAAAGACTAGATGTTGAGGCTATAAGCGAGATCGTTCATCCTCTGTTCAATTTCAATAAAGTTTTTTTTCTGCTCGCCCGATTGACATTATACATCCTTTCTTGAATGTTCCGTTGATGTGGTAAATTAGTAATTCAGACGAGAGATTCGTGTGCGAATTGAATGTCATTAAGTTGTCGAACTCTCTACGTGACAGCAATCTTGCCAAAGCTGCAAATATGAGGTCTAAATTTGTCAATTCACAAGTATAGGAAATATTGTTGGTCCGGCCATAAAAAGGACAGCCCACCAAAGCTGAAAAAAATAATATTGTATTATAATATTATTATATATATATATTATATATATATATATATATATATATATTGAAGGGCGACGCGGCGGATTCCTGACCACCCGTTTTGAGTGGTCCAGAAGAGCTGAAGACATCTATAAATAGGCTGAGGATTCTTCAGTTATTATCATCACAAGCTCATTCGAGTTTTACCAATGTTTTAAAAAGCGCAAAGCGCAGTGTGTCGCGTTTTAGTGTTGGTAGCGTGTAGCGTAAATAGCGTAGCGCATTGCGTGAGCATTTCGGATAATCTAGATATAATACAATAAATTATATATAATATATAATAAAGATAAATATGGTTACTTTTATGTAATTGTTGTCGTTCGACTAAATAATCAATATTTTCTCTATAAATCCAATGAAATATAAAATAAATTACAAATTATGAATAAAATATAAAATTTAAATATATATGAACATTATATTAAAAAGTTTATATAGTCCAAACATAAAATAAGGACTATATTAATTAAAAAATTATTCCTGTTTTAATTTACTAACTGTCCAACTAAAATAATCTTATAAAAATGATTCTTATAATTATAAAAAATTATATTAAAAATATATGATAAGCATGTCATTATGATCGTCATGAAATAAAGAAGAAATTGGATATGCTTAGTATTTTATCATATAATCTACTCAAATAAATACGCTTAATATTCGATGGAAGTTTAAATAAAAAGTAATTAAAAACAAAAAAAGTTATGTCAATATCTTACTTTTTCTTTTAGACACACTGACACGCACACTGACACACGCTTCTCTCACAAGTCACAACACCCAACGTGAACTATGAAACCTGTCTTCTTCCTCGACTGTTATTACCAATATGCTTTGCGACGGATTTTTGACGGAACAAACCGTCGCTAAATGGAAAATAATTAAAAAAATAAACCCTAAAAAAAACACGCTTCGACGCATTTTATGAAAAAACATGCGAAAGTGCGCGTCGGAGCGCGCGACAAAGCGCTTTTTAAAACACTGAGTTTTACTAAATAGAGAGAAGTAGTTCGAGTGAATTGTGAGGTATCAGTTCAGGTAGAAACTGATAGGGTTCCACATCCACAGAGAGGTGTGAGGTAAACACGAGTGGTAAAAGTGAGATAGTAAAAATTCGAGGGTTGTAATTTTTACTATAGTGAAGATTTTGCCAACTCGGCCGTGGTTTTTCCCCTTCGTTAACAGAGGGTTTTCCAAGTTAAAGTTCTATGTTCTTACTTATCTTACGGTAAATTTTATTTTTACCGTGGTAGTTACTGTGCGGGTCCCACCAAATTTACCCGTGAGTCCCATTTCTCCCGATCATCGTACCGAGCCAAACTGGGACCTGTTCCGCTGCGGGGCCCACTGACCACCGCGGGGCCCACCACCATTCCCAACAAGTGGTATCAGAGCCTGATAGTATTCTGAGTATGCTCTGTGGTTATCTTCAATATCAGAAAAGATACTAGAAGGTTGCTGGTAATTTTGACGGCCATGTAGAACGACGGAGGAATGATCAAGCTGACAGTAACGAATTACTCCATATGGAAATCAAGGATGAAGGATTATCTTTATTGCAAAGACCTCCAGGAACCAATCGAAAATGAAGGCAAGATGCCCGAAGGCGGGAAGGCTGACCAATGGAAGAAATTGCAATGAAAGACGCTAGCTGTGATCCGCCAATGGGTGGACATTAGCCTCTACAACCACGTCCGAAATGAGACAGACCCCTACAAACTCTGGACGAAATTGGAGGGTATGTACGAGGTAACGAATGCGCTGAGCAAGGTATTCATGATGCGAAAACTCATGAATGTGAAGCTGAACGAGGGACGATCAGTTGCTGAACATCTCAATGACTTTGAAGGGCTGGTAACTCAACTCACAAGTGCCGGTCTAGTCCTTGATGATGAGCTACAAGCATGTCTACTACTGCGATCTCTACCTGATAGCTGGGATACGTTGGTGGTATCTCTCACCAACTCGGCACCGAGTGGTAAAGTTACAATTGAGATGGTGAAGAACATACTCTACAATGAAGAGATACGAAGGAAGGATGCTGCCAGTACCAGTACGGGAAATCAGGCCCTTGTCATGGAGAATAGGGGTCGAAGTAAGAGTAGAGGACCAAAAGGATACGACAAGCGAAAGATAGATCCAGTCCAGGGAGATGAGGAAGTGCTACCATTGTGAAAAATTGGCCACTTACAAAGAAACTATAGACTTCTCAACAAAAAGCAGAAACAAGATGATGACAAGAACACGTCTGCAATCGCCTCCAACGATGGTGGAGAGGTTACTCTGTGAATGAAGCAGACTGTTGTCATGTTGCGATGCAAGCACCGAATGTGTAGTGGACTCTGGTGCCTCCTACCATTGTGTTCCAAGGCGTGAATACTTCTCCACATATAAGGCAGGAAACTTTGGCACTGCCAAGATGGGTAACCAAAGCGTTTCTCAAATAGTGGGATCGGTGATATCTGTATCCAGACGAGCGTAGGTGCACATTACGGTTGAAAGATGTGCGACATATTCCAGACCTGCGTCTCAACCTAATTCTGTGAAGGGGGGTGGACAACGAAGGATACTATAACGAGATGGCGAATGGCAACTGGAAACTCACCAAGGGATCATTGGTGGTAGCAAGAGGAAAGCTATGCTGCTCGATGTACAAGATGCACGAGACGATATGTGCTAACCAACTGAACACAGTTTGCAGATGATGCTTCTCCAAATTTGTGGCACAGACGGCTGGCGCACGTAGGAGAGAAGGGGCTGAATGTCTTGGCTAGAAAGTCCCTCATACCAGTAGCCAAGGAGAAAGCGCTGAACCCATGCGATCACTGTTTATTTAGGAAGCACATAGAGTTTCATTTGCGAAGAACTTAACCAGGCGAATGAAGAAGTTGGAGTTGGTACACTCTGACGTATGCGGACCCATGAAAGTCGAATCTCTGGGAGGCAGTAAATATTTTCTGACCTTCATTGATGATGCGTCTCGCAAGACCTGGGTATATCTGTTGCGGACGAAGGACCAGGTGTTCTATTATTTTAAGTAGTTCCATGTGATGGTGGAAAGAGAAACGGGAATGCCGCTAAAGTGTCTACGCACAGATAATGGTGGTGAATAATCTCTCGAGAGTTTAGAGTTTACCACGAAGCATGGCATTAGGCATGAGAAGACAGTTTCTGGCACTCATCAGCAAAATGGTGTCGCAGAGAGAATGAATCGAACCATTATGGAGCGAGTCCGAGTGATGCTCAAGATGGCTAATCTATCTAAGTCATTTTAGGGGGAAGCTGTCAACACTGCAGTTATTTTATCAACCGACTACCTTCATCGGCGTTGGATTTCGATATACCAGAGAAGATGTGGACTGGTAGAGACATCTCATATTCGCATTTGAGAGTGTTTGGCTGTAAGGCGTTCATGCATGTGCCGGAGGAACAAAGATCGAAGCTCGATGATAAATCAATCCTTGCAATCTTTGTTGGGACGGAGACGAGGAGTTCGGTTACAGGCTTTGGGATCCAAAGAAGAAGAAGACTGTTCGAAGTCGCGACGTAGTAATCCATGAGCATGAGACCATGGCGGCTCAGAGGTGGATGCGGCGAAATCCACAGGTGGAGGTGTAGACGATTATACACCAGTTAGCATTCCATATGACAGTGCCACGGAGGAAGGAATGCAACAATCAGAACCTGAAACAGAAGAGCCAGCTATTGAAGATGATGAACCTGTCGTAGATGAAAACACTGAAGATACTGAGCAGGGGGATCTAGTCTTCAGATGTGCAAGAAGTAGTTGAACCTCAGGTAAGAAGGTCAACCAGGGAACGCCAACCATCTACGAGGTATCCGAGTTCTGATTATATTCTGATTACCGACGAGGGGGAACCAGAGAGCTTTCAGGAAGTACAATCTTGTATGGACAAAGATGTTGGATAAAGGCCATGCAAGAGGAGAGGATTCTCTGAAAAAGAATGATACGTACGAGTTAGTTCGATTGCCGAAGGAAAGAAGACACTCAAGACAAAATGGGTGTACAAATTGAGAAGGATGACGGCAAGCTGGTCAGATACAAGGCTCGATTAGTGGTCAAAGGTTTCACTCAGAGGAAGGGGATCGACTTTGACGAGATATTTTCACCGGTTGTGAAGATGAGTTCAATCAGAGTCATACTGGGACTAGCTGCTACCATGGATCTTCACTTGGAGAAACTCGACGTAAAGACGCATTCTTGCATAGTGATCTTGATGAGGAGATATATATGGAACAACCAGAAGGGTTCGAGGTTAGAGGTAAAGAGAACATGGTCTGCTGGCTGAAGAAAAGCTTGTACGGTCTGAAACAAGCTCCACGGCAATGGTACAAGAAATTTGATTCTTTCATGGTGCATCAGGGGTTCAAGAGAACAGATGCAGTCCATGTGTTTACGTCCGAGATACTCTAACGGTAAATTTATCGTTCTTCTCCTGTATGTTGATGATATGCTAATTGTCGGACAAGATGCAGAGATGATTAGCAGGTTGAAGAAAGATTTGTCAAAGACGTTTGACATGAAGGATTTGGATCGGTAAAGTGGATTCTCGAATGGAGATTAATCGAGATCGAAAAGCTGGGAAAAATTGTGGTTGTCCCAAGAGCGTTATATTGAACGAGTTTTAGAGAGGTTCAATATGAAGGATGCTAAGCCAGTTAGCACGCCACTTTCCGCGCAATTTCAGTTGCGAAAGAAATTCAGTCCATCAACAAATGAAGACGAAGAAGATGTCCCAGATGTTCCATATTCATCGGCGGTTGGAAGTTTGATGTACGCCATGGTGTGTACGAGGCCAGATATCGCTCAGCAGTTGGCGTTTGTGCGTCGATTTCTATCAAATCCCGAAAAGCCACATTGGGAAGCAGTGAAGTGGATCTTGATGTACCTGAGAGGAACTTCCAAATTATGCCTAACATTTGGAAGTTGTAAATGTTTTTTACAGGCTATACGGATGCTGATATGGCCGTTGATCTCGATAGCAGAAAGTCAACGTCGGGATACATATTTACATTCTCAGGTGGAGCTATCTCATGGCAGTCGAGGTTACAGAAATGTGTTTCTTTATCAACTACTGAATTTTCCAGCAACGGAAGCGGGCAAGGAGATGCTCTCGTTGAAACGATTTCTTCAGGAGTTGGAAATCAGTAGGAGGAGTACATAATATTTTGCGACAGTCACAAGTGCTTTGGACTTGAGCAAGAATACTATGTATCATTCGAGGACGAAACACATCGATGTTCGATATCATTGGCTCAGATGGCTATTGAGGAGAGAAAGCGTTCAAGCTGCAGAAGATCCACACAGACAAGAATGAATGATGGACTGGAGGGGGAGAATTGTTGGTCCAGCCATCAAAAAGGAAGCCCACCAAAGCTGAACAAAAAAAAAAATAATATTTTTATTAATAATATTATATATATATATATAATAAAATAATGAACGGCTGATATTGAAGGGCGACGCGGCGGATTCCTGGCCACCCGTTTTGAGTGGGCCAGAAGAGCTGAAGACATCTATAAATAGGCTGAGGATTTCAGTTATTATCATGTTTTAAAAAGCGTATTGCGCAGTGTGTCGCGTTTTAGTACTGATAGCGCGTATCGTAAATAGCGTAGCGCATTGCATGAGTATTTCGAGCAAAACATTTATAATGCAAATATATGTATATATACGTGATCAGCCTAGAAGCATAAAAAGTAAACATATCAATTTTAAGTAGCCCCAATATGAAAGTAAGCAAAGCAAGTCTAAGAAACATTCAGATATAATCGTTACAAATATTTCGAAGTCAACACATTGAAACAAACCGTTCAATCTAAAATTAATTGGTCTTTTCTTGTTATTGGTCCAGTTCTTCCGATGATTCAAGCAAGGTATTTACAGATTTACCCCTAAGTTCAGTTTAATGATCTTATACTCCTTAATTTGAATAATATAATGAATTTCCCAAATAGCGTGAGGATTATACGAAATAGCGTAAAAAGCGTAAAATATAGCGTAAAACGCGTAAAATATAGCGCATATAACGCACGCTTTTTTGGGAAAAACGCGAAATTTATTACGCTACAACGTTTTTATGAAAAATTTTGCGCTATTACGCGACGAAGCGCGCTACAGTTGCGCTTTTTAAAAACACTGGTTATTATCATCACAAGCTCATTCGAGTTCTACTAAATAGAGAGAAGTAGTTCGAGTGAATTGTGAGATTGTCAGTTCAGGTAGAAACTGATAGGGTTCAAACACCACAGAGAGGTGTGAGGTAAACACGAGTGGTAAAAGTGAGATAGTAAAAATTCGAGGGTGTAATTTTTACTATAGTGAAGATTTTGCCACTCGGCCGTGATTTTTTCCTCTTTGTTAACAGAGGGTTTTCCACGTTAAAGTTCTGGTGTTCTTCTTTCTACCTTAGGGTAAATTTTATTTTTACCGTGGTAGTTACTGTGCGGGTCCCACCAAATTTACCCGTGGGTCCCATTCTCCCGATCGTCGTACCGAGTCAAACCGGGACCTGTTCCACCCGGGGCCCACTGACCACCGCGGGGCCACCACCATTCCCAACAAATATACAATTAACATTTGCAAGTGAACATGATAGCTTTCTATGTCGTGCTTACAGAAATACAAACTAAACATCAGTATATGGTGGCGTGGATGAGATTGTTATCTCATTCTTTTATCTGGGCTTTTTATGTCATCTTTTCCAATGCTTCAAACTAAACGCACCCTACATACAATTTTTTTAGGTTGGCTTTGGGTGGACAAGGCATGTGACATTCAGACAAAAGACATTATATATAACATAAAAACAATAATATATAAAAACTTCGAAGGAGCAACTGTGACGCGAATATAGTTCATCATTGTCCTAGTTTAATAAAGGGGTCACGCCTATTTAAATTTTGAACTTGAGTCCAGGCCCTGTTTAAAATTTGTTAAGTGATAAGAACCTGTTTTTTAAATTATTAGAAAAAAATACCTAATTTATGCGATAGACATATCTACCCTTTTATATTAGCCAATTTTACACTAAATACCATCATCTTCAACAATCGACCTAAACTCAAATTCTTCAAATGTTGACAAAAAGCATATGACGTATTTTCATGGCTCGCGAAGCAAACCGCTCGCAAATCGCCCGGAGGAAGAAGCTTGCAAGCAAGGCCATGAGGAAGTCCGCTCCGGCAACCGAGTTCAAGAAGCCGCACAGGTTCCGTCCCCACACCATCGCGCTCGTGAGATCCGCACAGAGAAATCAATATTAATTGTAAATGGTTTAACCATAACCAACGCAACTATCGACATTATTACATGTGATAAACCCAAATCAAAGAATTGCTAAGATTGAAGTTTTCATGATCGGATACGTTGAAATTATCGTCAATTTGATATGAATGTTGATAAGTTTCGCAAAAAAATAACACATGTTTTACATTTTATAACAAATGTTGCCCAAAAAGTAACACAATGTTAAAAAACGATAACACTTCATTTTTTGTCAATAATACATTTTGTATACAAACAATGGATCGGGATGAATTGAACGAAAATCGCCAACGACACTAAAAAACAGATGAAAACTGCATAAATGTCGGCGTTATTGACTCAATAAGGTAAATAGACCTCTATTCTCATGGGTACCTCGAATTTTAAATTACTTGCAAGAAACGGTTATTATATTTTTCCTAAATTGTGTAAAAAGAAATACCATTAGCAAAAATAACAAGTGTCTTACGGTTATAACAAACGTTGACTTAGAAGTAACACATTACTGAAAGGTAATAACCCTTTGTTTGTCGTCAATAACACAGTCTGTATACAAGAAATAGTCGGGAGGAATAGAACGAAAATCACAAACGACACTAAAGAATGATAACTGCATAAATCGCGACGTTATTGACTCAATAAGGTAAAATAGACATCGATTTCTCATGGATACCTCGAATTTATACCAATTACATGAAAGAAAACGCATATTATATTTTCCTAAATTATGTAAAAAAGAAATACTTATAACATAGCAAAAAATAACAAATTCTTATGGTTAATAACAAACGTTGACTTAGAAGTAACACATTACTGAAATGTAATAGCGCTTCATTTGTCATCAATAACATAGTCTGTATACAAGAAATAGTTGGGAGAATAGAACGAAAATCACAAACGACACTACGAAAATGAAAACTGCATAAATCTCGACGTTATTGACTCAATAAGGTAAATAGACATCGATTTCTCGGGTACCTCGAATTTATACCGATTACTTGCAAGAAACGCATATTATATTTCCCTAAATTGCGTAAAAAAGAATACCTATAACATAGCAAAAAATAACAAATGTCTTATGGTTAATAACAAACATTGACTAGAAGTAACACATTACTGAAAGGTAAAAACGCTTTCTTTGTCGTCAATAACACAGTCTGTATACAAGAATAGTCGGGAGGTAGAACGAAAATCACAAATGACACAAAAAAATGAAAACTGCATAAATCTCAACGTTATGTACTCAATAAGGTAAAATAGACATCGATTTTCTCATGGGTACATCGAATTTATATACCGATACTTGCAATTTATGTCGAAATCTAGATTCGATTTACCATTATGTTCTCGAATTTGACCCTAATTAGACAAGCAAATTCTACCTCGTGCGTCGTCGATATCATAATGAATCCAACATGACATGAAGAAATCGGTTGGATGGGGCAGTCAAATTTTTTTGTTCTCGATTCAGTGTAAGAAAATGAGTTCGATCATTAAATAAAAAAATTTCTGTTGATAACGTTTTGCAATAGCAAAGTAACACATATTATTGGAAAATAACGTGTCTGGTTTCTAAAGTGACAATATGCTGTAACTGTGTAACATAAAATGAAGTAAAGTACCGCTTTATATAAGACACAAAAAACATGTCGAGACTTTCGCTCGAAAAAAAAAAAGCATTTTTTACTAAGGGTAATTTCGTCAAATCAATTTTTGGGTCTTTACTCGATTTTACATAAAGTGGGGTTTTTGAACTTATATCTTTTCTGACATGGTCTGACGAGTAAATTAAAACATTATAGGGGCCTGACAAAAATTCCCCATTTAAAAAAAATACATTAAATGGCAATACGATATCGTTGTGTGCATATAGATTATAGGTCATCATTGTCCTAGTTTGTAGATTCCGACTACCAAAATCCCTGTTCATTTACCCCATTCACACGTATAATATATAAT
>JAPQWV010001119.1:0-122784 GCA_027422505.1 Craterostigma plantagineum
GAGACTGGCAGGTAAATCTTTCTTTTGTTTCCTCGATGGATTTTCTGGTTATTATCAAATTGTCGTAGCACCCGAGGATCAAGAGAAAACTACTTTCACATGTCCCTTTGGCACATTTGCATATCGTCGCATGCCTTTTGGTTTATGTAATGCTCCCGGTACATTTCAACGATGCATGATGAGCATATTTTCTGATTTAATAGAAACATGCATTGAAATATTCATGGATGATTTTACGGTTTATGGAGACTCGTTTGATCATTGCCTTGGTAATCTAGTAGAAGTTCTTAAACGCTGCATCGATAAAAATCTTGTACTTAACTATGAAAAATGCC
The DNA here is from genome assembly GCA_027422505.1 of Craterostigma plantagineum. Classification (NCBI taxonomy): domain Eukaryota; kingdom Viridiplantae; phylum Streptophyta; class Magnoliopsida; order Lamiales; family Linderniaceae; genus Craterostigma; species Craterostigma plantagineum. Next base: position 336 of record JAPQWV010001119.1, read on the forward strand.
ATTTTATGGTTAAAGGAGGAATAGTTCTAGGTCATGTAGTTTCATCTCGAGGAATTGAGGTAGACAAGGCTAAGGTCGATTTGATCTCTAATTTGCCATACCCCACTAATGTTCGAGAAATTCGAAGTTTTCTTGGTCATGCAGGATTTTACAGGAGATTTATTAAGGATTTCTCAAAGATCGCTCAACCGATGTCAAGACTACTTCAGAATGACGTACCATTCAATTTCGGGGACGACTGTAAAGAGGCATTTAACAAGCTGAAATTGTTACTTACTACTGCACCTGTTATTCAACCTCCAAATTGGGAGTTACCGTTCGAGCTCATGTGCGACGCAAGCAAATACGCCGTAGGAGCTGTGCTTGGACAAAAAGACGGAAAGAAGAGTCATGTCATCTACTATGCTTCAAAGACGCTTGACTCGGCACAATGCAACTACACCACAACTGAAAAAGAGCTCTTATCTATTGTGTTTGCTTTTGATAAATTTAGGTCTTATTTATTAGGATCTAAAGTTATTGTTTTTTCTGACCATGCAGCTCTTAAATATCTGTTGTCGAAAAAGGAGTCTAAACCACGCCTGATTCGCTGGATCCTCTTGCTTCAAGAATTTGATTGGGAAATCAAAGATCGAAAAGGCGTAGACAACTCTGTAGCAGACCATTTGAGCCGTTTGATTCGTGACGAAGAGCCACTACCAATTTCTGAAATATTTCCAGATGAGCAACTATTTCGCCTTCAAGGTAAGGAATATCAAGAACCCTGGTTTGCCGATATAGTTAACTACTTGGTAAGTGGTGTTTTACCTTCACATTTGAGTTCGTCAAGGAAAAATAAAATTAAAAGCGACTCTAAATATTATATGTGGGATGAGCCATACTTGTGGAAAATAGGTTCAGATCAAATTATTCGTAGATGCATTGCAAATGATGAAATTAATGATATTCTCACTCATTGTCATACATATGCATGCGGAGGACATTTCGGACCTAAAAGAACTGCTAGGAAAATTTTAGATTGTGGATTTTATTGGGAATCTATTTTTAAAGATGCTTATTTATTTTGCAAGAGTTGTCCTAATTGTCAAAGAACGGGTACAATTTCTTTTAGAGATGAGATGCCACAAAATCCTATTTTAGTTTGTGAAATTTTTGACGTATGGGGAATGGATTTTATGGGACCTTTTCCAAGTTCGTTTGGTTTTCTTTATATTTTACTTGCCGTTGATTATGTGTCGAAGTGGGTAGAAGCAAAGGCTACCCGAACTAACGATTCTAAAGTGGTTGTAGGATTTCTTAAATCAAACATCTTTAGTAGGTTCGGAGTTCCCCGCGCAATTATAAGCGACCAAGGCACGCACTTTTATAATCGCACGGTGGAAGCGCTCATGCGCAAATACGGAGTACATCATCGGCTGGCCACTACTTATCACCCACAATCAAACGGACAAGCTGAAGTTTCAAATCGGGAAGTCAAGAATATTTTAGAGAAAACCGTAAATCCGAATCGTAAAGATTGGAGCTTGCGATTAGACGATGCACTTTGGGCGTACCGTACTGCTTTTAAAACTCCAATCGGAATGTCGCCATATCGCCTAGTTTTCGGTAAGATGTGTCATTTACCTGTTGAAATTGAACATCGTGCTTTTTGGGCAGTTAAGCAGTGCAACATGGAGGCCACAAAAGCCGGTGAGGAGCGAAAACTTCAGCTACAGGAACTTGAAGAAATTCGCCTAGAAGCCTATGAGAATGCAAGAATGTACAAGGAACGCACGAAGCAATTTCACGACAAACTCCTACATAAAAAAGAATTCATGGTAGGGCAAAAAGTTCTCCTCTACAATTCAAGGTTGAAATTCATGCCAGGTAAGCTCAAATCTCGTTGGATGGGACCATACATTGTTAAAAATATTTTTCCAAATGGCGTTATTGAAATCGAAAGCATATCTTCTAACACATGTTTCAAGGTAAATGGTCATAGGCTTAAACCTTATTTTGAGAATGATTTTATGGCTTGTGTGGAAGAAATCAAGCTGCGCCCACCCATTTATGCTTGACGTCGAAGAACGGAGACTACGTCTAGCCAAAGACGTTAAACAAAAGCGCTCATTGGGAGGCAACCCAATATTATCCTATTTTATTTTGTTATTGCAATAATTTTGTTTTATCTATGTTTTCATGATGATTAAGCAGGTTTGCTAGCAACTACATGCGCTATGATATCACTAGGCTCGAGTAAACATATCACCTATCTTGGAATTCTTCCACGACTCCAGCACTGTCAGGGAAGTTTTATTTTCAGTATCATTTTACCACTTTTTCACATCTACTCTGAAATACTAAAATGGAAATTAGGGTGGGAATCTTTAGATTTTAGCTCCTATTTTCGTTAGAATTCTACATTGAGGACAATGCAGAGTTTAGGTGTGGGGGAGGTTTTTCATATTAGTTGATGAACACATATCTTATCTCGAGCAATCCGATGTGCATTAGTTAGAACATGAGAGAAACAATTAGGAATAATTATTTGGTATTAGGATGATTATTCATTTTCTTCAGTTGATTTAAAGACCGAATGCGCAAGAGTCGACACAAAGCCTACTTAAAAATGTGAGATTTGAGCCTTTAAAAAAAAAAAAGAAAAGAAGAGTATTTATCTTTATACTCAATTTTTTTACGAGTGCGTCACATATGTTTCGAATATTCTAGAACTTGCTCTATTATCATGTTGATATCATTGGCGGCTTTTTGTGTACAAAAGTGATTAAGGCATTTAGGATTAAGCCATTGGCCTCACATTGACCATTCCTTCAATATTATCCGCTTAGTGAGCCAACTTGAGCCTTAGCCTTATTTTTTCTTGTTGAAGTTAAGCCACTATATTTACCCATATATATTCTTTTGGCCTTCTTTTCAACCCACTGTCGGATTGGATGAATTATTAATTGCTTAGATTCCACGATTTCGAGATTGATAATAAACTAATGAGTCCAGATATGTGATATTAGGAGTCTTTTAGTTATAGCACAAAAAAAAAAGAAAAAAAAAATCATCCGGAAAAAAAAATATATATTCCGAAAAAGAAAAAAAAAAAGAGCGAATACGAAAAAAAAAATATATGTATTCGAAAAAAAAAAAAGAAAAGAATTCATAAAAAATATATATGAAGTGTTGGTTAGTTTTATCGATATTGGAAAGTTTTGAGTTGTCTAGAATTTGAAAGCGTAGCATGTTAGTATGATCAGAGTAACTCTCGAATTAGTCGTGCATCATGGGATAGTCGTGGGATTTAGCGATTATTAATCATCTGGTCCGATAATTTTAAACCTACTTCCCCAACATATCCCACCTAATCCCTAAGCCCCATTACAACCAAATGAAAGACCTTTTGATTTGTACGTTTAAGTCGCCACGTGAATACAATGTGATATGTTAGCAAGCATATGGTAATATCGTTTCATAGTGTTGATTTGAGCGTATACACATATATCCCATTAACGCTTTTAGCGCATTGAGGGAATCCATGTGAGAGTTGTTGATTTTTGTGGCATTCAGGCTTTACTGAGATTGTCGAAAATTGATATGATTATCTACTGCTAAATATTATGAATAATTGCTATCTCTAGGGCAAATTAATGTATGTTGGTGAACTCATGATTAGATTGTTTCTATCTTGGGTAAATGCTTGAGGACAAGCATTATTTAGGTGTGGGGGAATTTGATAATTGTTGATAAGTTGCATTTGTATGATATTTTACACCTCATTAACGCGTGTTTTTCGGTTGAAATTTGCTTTGATATGAGTATATTTTTATATTTCATATTTAACAGGATATCAAAGTAAATTAAACCAAAACCGGGAAGACGAATGTGGAAAGAATTCGAAGAAAATTAAGATAACGACGGTGTAAACTATTCACTCCCATGATCAATCATAAGTGGGCTTTGAAGGATGATTACTTGGCCAAATATTAATTACGTGATGACTAAGGCCCAACTTGGTTAAGAGAAGTCCAATATAGTTTTATACATGGGATAAGAAGGATAAGAGATCACTTCAACGGCTGAGAATTTAAGTTAAAGAGATTGACTGCGAGGCATCCAAACAGACATCAAGCAAACATCTCACATCATCAATCGGCTGAGGATCCGAGCGCAAGGCTCAAAGGCTGCGAAGATGGGAAATTAATTGAGAAGAAACAAAAGGGAGAGTCTGCGCAAGCACGCTCATAAGAGAAAAATTTGTCCAAGTCACGTCATGAAGGTTCTATAAATGGAGCTTCTCTGAGGAGATAGAGGGGGAGCTTAGTAAGAGCAGTTTAGAAGAGAGATAATGTTCTGTCAATTTTCATCTTTGTTGTTTCGATTTCAGTAGTCGTCAAAAACTTTCGATTTCATCTTTGTTATTTGAGTTAAGTGTGATTTTCGTTCCTTGTGGAGAATTATCGATTCCATTTTCTTTCGGCTAAGCATTTACCTTCACCTCTTGAGAAAGCTGTACCTGAAAGTTTGATGTGGAGATTATGTCTCCCTTCTTTCACCATTATCATCAAATTGCTTACCAAGTGTTTGTAGTATTCCCTGAGAGAAAAGTTGTTCCTTTTCTATCTTAGTTGCATGCTTAGGTTTCTTGTATTCATTTCATATTCTTGTTCAAGAGAGAGTTCGAGTGAGAGAGAAGAGATCGACTAGTAGAACAAGAGAGAAAAAAATACGTCCGCACGTTATTACCACTGTGATTGATATTCCCCTTTTCCTTTCGTGTTATAGTTTACTTATTATATTAAAGATTGAAAATCGATTAAGTTAGCTATCTAAATCATTTACACGTTTGTTTTGATCACTAAATCTATGTTATCACGTTTACGCGAGTAAAAATGAGTATTGAAGGAGAGTTGGGCCTTGTAGCGTTTGGAGATCAGCAAATCGGGTGAATTCGCACTGTCGTAAGTCTTATTTTCGAACTATTCAGTATGTCGTTAAATGTTAGTTGCGCCTTGATTAATATGATTAGCGACTATTATTTTACCATTTTTAGTTTAAATATTTTTATTCGTTTACCGTTGCGCTAAATACCATATCATAAAAACCCCCCTTAATACTATTATTATTATTACTATTATTATTATTATTATAATTATTATTACCCTTAATATTATTATTATAATATTATTATTACTATTAGTATTCATATTATTATTATCCTTATTATTATTATAATTATTATTATTATTACTATTATTATTAATATTATTACTATCCTTAATATTATTATTATAATATTATTATTATTATTGTTATTATTATTATAACTATTATTATTACCATTATTATATTATTATTATTATTATTATTATCGCTCGAGTTTAAGTTAGAAATAAATCAACCATTTTCCCTGTGGAGACGATCCCTACTGTCGCTATACTCGTGTTCAGTGAAAAAGGTTATAAATTATATTTTTGGCCGTTTACGACGCGACCAGACATTCGGCTCGTATTCGTCTTGATCACATGACTAGGATGTTGTCAATGATTGAACGAATGACTATAGCAGCCTCGGACCGATAGGGTCACTGATGGATTTGCTTTCGCGATTTCGGTTTGTCGCTAGTTGGCTAGGTCCGCAAGTGTTCGGAAATGGGACACGGGCCAGCGACGAAACGCAACTGACTTTACGGAGGTGATTGCCGGGCTTTGACTGCTATCGGGATTCACTGCCTATATTCGTATAGCTAACGTCCTATGAGGTAATTGGAAAACGACGATTGTAAAGCCTTCGGCCGAAGCTTGGTAAGCTCGTTGTATTAGTTACGGAGCGGAGTTTAAATAATCGGTTGGGTCTCAATTATAACATAGTGTTGGGTTAGTGAGTTTGACATTTACATGGCTCTCACCTAACCGGGACGCAAGTGAAAGGCGTAAGATGTATTTAAATGAATACACTATAGTCGGTTCGCCGAATTTCGATTTGATCAAAATTCGTTCTCAACTGGGATCTGTCCGGTACCGCGGGATTGGCTAGGCGAATACCGGGACTCGCGGATTCCTCCCGTGCCAGTTGAGACGGACCTAGGGAGTCGCGCTTAAAAATGGTAATGAACTTGAACGAAAATGGCGGGCTTTTCTCTGAAACCTAACGAATGGGATTCGTTGAGGTAGTGGCATAGTTGACACCAGGTGTCGATAATTTAGTTAAATTTCGGTGATGGTCACGGGAATAATTAGGACTTGAGATTGTCTTAAGTGCTTAATTAATTAACTAAATGAGGCTCAATTGTAAATAAAATAATTAGATTGGATTTAATTATTTTATTACTCAAAATTGAGGGACTAAATTGAGAATTTAAAAACCCAAAGGACCTACATGGAATTACTGGAAATTTTGCATGGTCTTGGACATGTGGAGAATTCCATGGCTTGCCACATATGTTGAGGTGGCAAGTCACTCACTCTTTACTTACTTTACAAGTGTTAATAGAAAAAACAATACAATAATGGTAGTGGAATTTTACTACAAGTAAAGATGGTGAAGTGAATGAGAACTAGCCTCTTGACTCAAAAATAAAACGTGGGGCTGCTCTAAGAGTAAGTACTTGGTACACTCCTCAATAAATATTCAGAGAAAAGGAAAAGAAAAACGTGGGTGAGGTTTGGAAATTCTTAAGCTACGTAATTCTAGCCACGGGATTGTTCGATGATTCCTGACGCCCGAACCGAGCTGGGTCTAGCCATCGGGAGCAGTCTCGGAGGTTCGATCAAGGTCATACCGGCGTGACACCGACGTCCATCCGAGGTGCATTCACGTACACCGACGGTATATTTCGTACCCTACTGATTTGATTTTACAAAAAATACCAAACGACCTCGGAATGATTCGAAATACCCCTCTCTACGATCGTTGGGAAGGGTAGAATCAATCTGGAAAATTTGGTATTGATCGTTTCGGTTGTTAAATAGTTTCGGTATCAATCTGAAATCGTTTCGGTTGTTAAACTGTCGAAAGACGGCAGACTGCCGCTTTAGTCGAATTGATAATTTCGAACCACTGATTTGCTTTTGCGAAAAATACCAAATGACATCGGAATGATTCGAAAGACCCCTCGTTGCGATCGCTAGGAAGTGTAGAATCAAACTGGAAAATTTGGTATTGATCGAAAATCATTTCGGTTGCCAAATAGTCGAAACGCTGTCGGCTGCCGCTTTGTTCGAACTAGTTTGGAATGAAATTATCAATTCGAATAAATTTGTATTAAATTCAAATTTGAGAAGTTCGAATTAGACGTGGTCTCCTGAGGCTGAGGGTAGTATCTTGAGCCCTCGGGAGAAGCCGAAGGGCGTTAGGTCGAATTTAGATGTTGAAAATCGAAAATTCGGCACCCTACGCCGCTCGGTTCAAAACGCGCTTCCGCTATCGCCACGTTGAGCTGTTCGGGGGCCGGCATCGATTAATCGGGCCTACCCCAACAGCCCACACCACCGATCTACTCAAGCCCCTTGCTTCCGAAAGAAGAAGCAAGTGCTGCAATGCTTGTAGCCCTGGCAGCTTCCCAAGCTACTCCCTCCGTCGCTCCAGACCAACCGGGACCGTCTGGACATGGCGTCAATCCACACGAAGTATTAGACAAGTACATTTTCGAAGGCCAGTGGATGACCCATTCCATGCCCGAGGAGCATCAGAGACAACGGCTTCAGGACGTACGCCACTTCTTACAACAAGCATCCGTGGACCTCGTGATCATAGAAGATGACAAACTTCAAGAAGGTGTAGACTACCAAAATGAAATCCCAAGGCTACCGGAGTTGATTGCACAACGAGCGCCCTCCCCTACAAGACAGATGCCAGGGACCGTTCGGATCGACACGCCGTGGGAGAACATTCACATAGAGATACCTTTCCTTGAAGAAGTCAGGGAAAACATTTGGAGGTCACCGGATCGAATCAAGAAGCCGGATTCGAGCTGAGAGGGATCTCTCACTGGGATCAGCAGAAGAGAATGACATATCTGTGGATGCTGACCCAACTAGGACCGGACGTGAGGCTGGGGATCCCGAAGAGTCGACTGAAGAGTCACTTCAGGGAACTCTCCCCAATTTGCCAACTCCTCAGTGTCTATTGTGCCAAAGGAGGACTTCCAACACCTCACTACATCATCGAACGAGTGGACAGGACCCGAGAGGAACTGAGCGAAAGCGACCTGCCGTACCTCCCAGTCGATGATGTGTACCGTCTTTATCAGCTATAAGTGGAGAAGTACAAAGGTCCTCAGGGCTTCATCAAGAAAGAAGGCCTCGAAGGGCTCTACCCGTTCATGATGCGACAAGTCAAGTACTTCGCCGCTCACGACCTTCAAATGGCGCTTGAGAGCAATATGAAGAAGGTCAACATAGCTGAACCACTCTTCAAAGGACCTGAGATCGAGAGGCTTCCAAGCAATCACGTGCATATCAGCTCTGTCATCGGCATCACCTACAACAACCCAATTGCCAAGAAGGTTGATGCTGAAGACAGAAATTCACAAGTTTTGCGACGGAACCCTCAAGATCGTCAGGAGAAATATCGAACAGAGGTTGGAAGAGATAAATAGAGACACGATGCTGAGGATCCACCAATTTGTGAGTGAACAGCCGCTCCTGATGGAATTGTTGGATGACATCGAGGAGCGCCTGAAGCTCAGGGAGACCGTTAGGGACTACGAGCATGCACTGGGCTTACGCAGATCGTACTATGCCCGACAAGGACGAACAATGCGGAGACGCAATCAAGCACAAAGGGGGAGATTGTAGAATACCATTTGTAATTGTGCTTGATTTCATTCGTTGTCCTTATAATTAGGGGCTTTACTTGTATTAATCTTTAGATTAAGGACTAGTTTGATATTTATACCAAGCGTGTTTGGTATAAATACTTGTAAACTAATTGAGCTGAATAGAGAAAGTTTAGAGAATTGATCCGAAAGGGCTTGCAATTCGATTTCTAGAGAGAGAAACAACAGTAACTTTCTCACTCTAATTGAATTCTCTCTCGTGTTCTTAACTTGAGTTTTTCGATCGAATTCAATTGATTATCTAAATGATCGAATTGCTATGAATTCTAGCCTAGGATCGTAGAGATGTTAATCTGAGGACCTAACAGTGGTGATTGAAAGGGGAGAGTTGGGTGTGTATGTCGTGAGGTGTATGGGATGGGATCGAGGGCACGTTGCATACATGCATATTTCACCTACTGAGCGAGGAGCTCAGGGGTTACGTGTTGTAGGTACTGAGCCCGATGCTGAGGCGGGCTGACGGCGGTGCTCCACGGACTTTTGAGGGCGGGAATGTACATGGAAGCGACCTGTGGAGCGACGTTAGGGTTTGAGTGTTTTGACATTTGGGGCTACGGCCCTTGTATAGTGATGACCACGTAGATGAATATTATTGTAATATATTTTCTTTTAGCAAGTTTTTGTTAGACGGGTCTTCCGCGACTTACGTTGCGAAAATCCGCCACTAATTACGATTAGAAAGCGAGGGTCGCCACAGAAGTCCTCGTGTTGCACTCTCTTTTTTACGACTGATAACATCCCTCGGGTATTAATTTTGCAATGAACTGACGGTGTTACTTTCCACTCTCATCACCTATGCATTTCGCATATCTCAATTTTTTAAAAAATAACATGAATAGTGCTTCCGTACAATATATTTTTCGTTGAAAATGCGCGACATCTACGACTTCGATGTTAACGAATTGGCGTTGTTCCCGAGCTGCGCGCCGGTCTTTGTTGAATACTTTCTTACATTTCACCCGCACGAACAAAACAACGGCGCTCAATAAACTAAACGGGTGCGATCATACCAGCACAAATGCACCGGATCCCATCAGAACTCCGAAGTTAAGCGTGTTGGGCGAGAGTAGTACTAGGATGGGTGACCCCCTGGGAAGTCCTTGTGGCAGCCCCGCCTTCCACCACTACTTTCTTAACTAGTTTACGTAACTAGTGTCATAGAAAATAAATGGTACGAAATTTCGTATAAAATTTTCCTTTCATAAAAAGGTATCATAATTGTTCCTACAAAATTATCATGGGTCCTATTTACATAGGAAAGCGCGCATGCGGGTCAAAATAAATTTATCTGGCCGCCACGAGGTCGCATCCATGCACACACTTCCATCTCAAAAGCCCTCGAAAGCTTCAAAAGTTGGCCTCGCCTTGTAAATGATCACGTACCGTGATCGCGGGGTCCTACAACACATAAAACCTGGAATGAGCTTATAGAGCTCAGTAAGTGAAAATCATGCATGCAATGCACGTGACCTAAATAGCGAAGGCATTCGCGCCAATGCTATCTACTTCTCACATTCTTCCTGACCTTTCTCACATTCTTCTTGACTTTTCATAACATATTTGGGCCATCGGCTTTCAATCTTACTATGCACCATATAGAGCTCAAACCCTAATGGTATAAGTGGCAGCACACACACTGGGAGGCTAAACCCGAGTACTCAATATGTGCGTACCCACCCTATAGTGCCTTTCAATCCCAATGTGATCCACAGTGAGAGGCTACTAGTGCCTTTCAATGTGATCCACACTAAGAGGCTACTAGTGTCTTTCAATTCCAATGCAGTCCCATTGAGAGGCTAACCCGGGCACACCAATTTCGTTTAACTCTAAGGTGCCTTTCCATCACAATGCGGTCTGACACGCTTGCGCTTCTCACTGGTAGCTTACTACGAGGTCGCCAACACTCGAGGTTCCCTCGGTGCCGCTCATACCCTCGAGTCGCATCCTCTAGGTTGCATCTCCCACTACTTGGTAATTACCTGCCTCTCGTGAATCAGGCAGTCGGCCTCGTGAATCGCCGTAATATATTTATATACCTGCCTCTCGTGAATCAGGCAGTCGGCCTCATGAATCGCTGTAATATATTTATATACCTGCCTCTCGTGAATCAGGCAGTCGGCCTCATGAATCGCCGTAACATATTTAGGTAGCATAGAAGAGCCGTGACTCATCATTGAGTCGACACAATTGCCTATATCGGCAAATATACATCGCTCTCAAGCGATCCTATACTCATACACGCTATTTCCCTGACTCTCATACTAGTCGTGCGTGCATATGCTCATGCCATGAATCATATAAACATGCGTGCAATATTCATAGAATGATTTACATCACATAAAAATCACGTAAATTTACGTCACATAGAAATCATAGAAGTCACAAAAATCATGAAAGACACATAGACACATAATTTCATACACATATAATTATGTGTTGTAGTTGCGATTTCCACTTACCTGGTATCCTTAGCTTATCGTACGGTAAATTGTTAACCTTCAAACCCTTCTTGAGTTGGAATTTCGTTTTCTGACCTAGGTTCTTTCCTTCGGTTACTGATCGACTTAATTCCTCACTTCCTTTTTATTTTGATAAGCTTATACTACCGAGAAGTTTAGTCCTTTAGATAAGCTTTGAGTGGCCAAGAATAGGGTTGATGGGATAAAGTGGATCACGTCACTTTCCCCTCATGCTTAAGGGATGTTAATAGTTATCTTTATTGTTAAATGGTTGGGCTTATTTCAAAAACTAGATTGTTGGTCCAAGTCTAACCATTCTAATCCTATTATTTGTTAGCCCATTTTTCCTAGTTATATTTTGGGCCTAAGTTAAAGTTTAATATAATAACTTAGTTAATTGTAGTCCTATTAAAATATTTGAATACTTTGATTTTCTTATACCTAATTCCCAACTTAATTTCCTATTCATTCAGTCGTCCAAGTAACACATGACATATATAATATTGTTTCACAGAGAGTATAAAATCATATAAGCATATATATATGGCCGTAATACATTTATCATGTAATTCACATAACACAAGCCACGTAAAACCCTAAAATAATAGTACTTTTATTACAAAATAATTTGTGTGCCATACTTATCCTCCTCTAGTCTTAACATTTTTATCTAATAAATATAACGAAATTTCTGATCTACTACTATTTAAATCGTAAATCTCGTAATTAAATTTTACGGGTGTTACAGTCCTCGTGTTGCACCCCCTTTTTTATGCGTGATAACAACCCTCGGGTGTTAATTTTGCAATGAAGTGACGGTGTTACTTTCCACTCTCAACATCTTGGATTTTGCAAATTTGAGAGTTGTAAAACATCACATGAATAGTCCTCCGTACTGTACATATTCCGTTGAAAATACGCGACATTTAGGACTGCGACTTTCACGAACTGGCGTGGTTCCCGAGCAAAGCGTTGGTCCGTGTTTCATATTTTCATTACATTTTCACCCGTATAAACAAAAGAAATATGCTCAACAAACTAAACAGGTTCGATCATACCAGCACTAACGCACCGAATCCCATCAGACCTCCGAACTTAAGCGTGCTCAGGCGAGAATACTATTAGGATGGGTGAAACCCTGGGATGTCCTCTTGTTGCACTCCCTTTCTCTACGCGTGATAACATCCCTCGGGTATTAATTTGGCAATAAAGTGACGGTGTTACTTCTCACTCTCAACGCCTATGGTTTTCGCAAATCTCGATTTTTAAAAAAGCACACGAATAGTGCTTCCGTACAGTGTATTTTTCGTTGAAATGCAGGACATCTACGACTGCGACGTTAACGAACTGGCGTGGTTCCCTAGCAATGCGCTGGTCTTTGTTGCATATTTTCATTACATTTTCACCCGTATAAACAAAAGAGCTACGCTCAATAAACTAAACGGGTGCGATCATACCAGCACAAATGCACCGGATCCCATGCTCGGGCAAGAATACTACTAGGATGGGTGAACCCCTGCGAAGTCCTCGGTTGCACTCCATTGTTTTACGCGTGATAACATCCCTCGGGTAATAATTTTTCAATTAAGTGACGGTGTTACTTTTCACCCTCAACACCTTGGATTTCGCATATTAGAGAGTTGTAAAACATCACAAGAATAGTGCTCCACACTGTATATATTTCGTTGAAATACGCGACATTTAGGACTGCGATGTTCGCGAACTAGCGTGGTTCCCGGGCAACGCGCCAGTCTTTGTTGTATATTTTCATTACATATTCATCTGAACAAGCAAAACAACTACGCTCAATAAACTAAACGGGTGCGATCATACCAGTACTAATGCACCGGATCCTATCAGAACTCCGAAGTTAAGCGCTCTTGGGCGAGAGCAGTACTATGATGGGTGATCCCCTGGGAAGGTCTCGTGTTGCACCCCCTTATGCGTGATGACATCCATCGGATATTAATTTGGCAATAAAGTGACGGTGTTACTTATCACTCTCAACACCTATGGATTTCGAAAATCTCTATTTTTTAAAAAAGAACATGAATAGTGCTTCCGTACAATATGTTATTCGTTGAAAATGCGCGACATCTACGACTGTGACGTTAACGAACTGGCGTGGTTCCCGAGCATCGGTCTGTGTTTCATATTTTCATTACATTTTCACCCGTATAAACAAAAGAAATATGCTCAACAAACTAAATGGGTTCGATCATACCATCACTAATGCATCAGATCCCATCAGACCTCCGAAGTTAAGCATGCTCGGGCGAGAATACTACTAGGATGGGTGAATACCTGGGAAGTCCTCGTGTTGCACTCTCTGTTTTTACGAGTGATAACATCCTTCGGGTATTGATTTTGCAATGAACTGACGGTGTTACTTTCCACTCTCAGCACCTATGCATTTCGCATATCTCAATTTTTCAAAAAATAACATGAATAGTGCTTCCGTACAATATATTTTTCGTTGAAAATGCGCGACATCTACGACTTCGATGTTAACGAACTGGCGTTGTTCCCGAGCTGCGCGCCGGTCTTTGTTGAATAGTTTCCTACATTTCACCCGCACAAACAAAACAACGGCGCTCAATAAACTAAACGGGTGCGATCATACCAACACAAATCCACAAGATCCCATCAGAACTCCGAAGTTAAGCGCGGTTGGGCGAGAGTAGTACTAGGATGGGTGACCCCCTGGGAAGTCCTCGTGTTGCACACCTTTTTTTATGCGTGATAACAACCCTCGGGTATTAATTTTGCAATGAAGTTACGGTGTTACTTTCCAATCTCAACACGTTGGATTTTGCAAATTTGAGAGTTGTAAAACAACACATGAATAGTGCTCTGTACTGTATATATTCCGTTGAAAATACGCAACATTTAGGACTGCGATGTTCACGAACTGGCTTGGTTTCCGAGCAAAGCACCGGTCTGTGTTTCATATTAATTACATTTTCACACTATAAACAAAAGAAATATGCTCAACAAACTAAACAGGTTCGATCATACCAGCACTAATGCACTGGATCCCATCAGATCTCCGAAGTTAAGCGTGCTCGGGCGAGAATACTACTAAGATGGGTGAAACCCTGGGATGTCCTCCTGTTGCACTCCCTTTTTCTACGCGTGATAACATCCCACGGGTATTAATTTGGCAATGAAGTGATGGTGTTACTTTTCATTCTCAACACCTATGGATTTCGCAAATCTCAATTTTTAAAAAAGCACAGGAATAGTGCTTCTGTACAATGTATTTTTCTTTGAAAATGCAGGACATCTACAACTGCGGCGTTAACGAACTGGTGTGGTTCCCTACAATGCGCTTGTCTTTGTTGCATATTTTCATTACATTTTCACCCGTATAAACAAAAGAGCTACGCTCAATAAACAAACGGGTGCGATCATACCAGCAGAAATGCACCGGATCCCATCAAACCTCCGAAGTTAAGCGCGCTCGGGCAAGAATACTACTAGGATGAGTGAACCCTTGCGAAGTCGTCGTGTTGCACTCCATTTTTTACGCGTGACAACATCCCTCGAGTAATAATTTTGCAATGAAGTGACGGTGTTACTTTTCACTCTCAATACCTTGGATTTCGCAAAATTGAGAGTTGTAAAACATCACATGAATAGTGCTCCATATTGTATATATTTCATTGAAATACGCGACATTGCGATGTTCGCGAACTGGCGTGGTTCCCGGGCAACGCGCCAGTCTTCGTTGCATATTTTCATTACATATTCATCTGAACAAGCAAAACAACTACGCCCAATAAACTAAACGGGTGCGATCATACCAGTACTAATGCACCGGATCCTATCAGAACTCCGAAGTTAAGCGCTCTTGGGCGAGAGCAGTACTATGATGGGTGATTCCCTGGGAAGGTCTCGTGTTGCAACCCCTTTTTTATGCGTGATGACATCCCTCGGGTATTAATTTGGCAGTAAAGTGAGGGTGTTACTTATCACTCTCAACACCTATGGATTTCGAAAATCTCTATTTTTTAAAAAAGCACATGAATAGTGCTTCCGTACAATATATTTTTCGTTCAAAATGCGCGACATCTACGACTATGACGTTAATGAACTGGCGTGGTTCATTAATTTAATTTTATTTACGAACAACACACGTGCAAGACAAGATGTGTGATATGGCTCTTCTAATGCTACGGGGTGACTACTATGTCACCGATGTCAAGACAAGACGCGTGCAGGACAAGACGTGTAAATCGGGCAAATGCCCTCGTAACAAGATTTGCCGAGGACCCTACAAGACAAGACACGTGCAAGACAAGACGTGTATTAGGGATCCTATAAGACATGACAAGACAAGACAAGACAAGACATGACATGACATGACATGACATGAATTTGTGAGGATAAATGAACATTGGCGCATGACAAGACAAGACAAGACATGACATGACATGACATGAATTTGTGAGGATAAATGAACATTGGCGCATATGCCGATGCAAGTCATGACACGGGCACCGCATGCATAAGTTTTCACTTACTGGGCTATATAAGCTCATCCCACGTTTTATGTGTTGTAGGTTCGTCTGATCACCGTACGTGCCCGCCTAGCCAGCAAGGCGTTCTTTTGAAAGCTTCCGGGCGACTTTGGTGGTGGTGTGTACGTGGATGACGACCTGTGAGGCCGGGCACATAGGTTACTTTTGCTGCAAATGTATACACGACATGTGTGGATAGAACTCGAATGTAATTAGAAAGTTTGGAAGCATCCTTTTGTCATGAAGATGTATTGTTTTGACTTGTATAGGAAACGCCTTCCTTTACGAAAATGGAAAAATTTATTCCGCATTTTCGTATTTCTTCTAACTAAATACATAGTTAGGCACCTACGACAAGGCTAGAAATGGTAGCGATGGCTAGGGTCGCTACAGTTGGTATCAGAGCTTCGGTCACGGGTCCTGCAGACTGTCCATGTACACACACCCAAAAGCACGGAAGCGGCCTTGCCTGCAAGTGTTATGTTTATGTGAAATTCTTGTATTAAGTAATTTCTTGGCCGTAGGGACTAACAGGGTAGGACAAGAAAATGGTTAGAATTAGAGGTGAAGGCAGTAGAGATACCGACCAGGATAGAGAAACTGCATCCCCTACTGATACTCGGGATGCAACTATCCTTCAACTCATGGACTTGGTCCGCCAACAATCGGCCCAAATCCAACAACTCATTCAACAACAGAATACCGGAGGTCAGCCTAGTACTGGACCCCCTCAAGTTGAAATGGTCGGGGAAAGGTTTCGAAAACTCAACCCCCCGACATTCGAGGACGCTATCGATCCGACTTCGGCCGAGGATTGGCTCCGAACGTTGGAGAACATGTACCAGCACAGTCGTACCCCCGAGGCTGAAAAAGTCTTGTGTGCCGCCTACCTACTGAGCGGTAGTGCAGGCCACTGGTGGGATACTATCCAGACCATTGAAGATCCTGTAACAATGAGCTGGGACCGTTTCAAGGAGCTCTTCCGAAGCAAGTACTACACCGCTCCTATCCGTGCCCAAAGGATGAACGAGTTCATCAACCTCCGCCAAGGAACAATGACAGTGGCGGAATATATCCGAAAGTTTGAACAACTCTCCCGATTTGCGGCCCATATGGTGAGCACTGACTCGCTGAAGATCGAGAGGTTCTTGGAAGGCCTGAAGCCAGAACTTTACCGCGACGTTAGCATGGCGGGTCTTCAGGGGGCAACTTATGCTCAAGTCGCGGAGCGCGCACTAGTAGCCGAGCAAGCCGAGATACGTATCGTACGAGCACAGGAGGCAAAGAGAAAGTTCGTACAAGGACTTAAAGGGGACGAGAACACCCCGAGGAAGCCGTTTATCCCCAAGTACCCGAAACCCTATTTTCAGAATAGGCCTGGACCACCCCAACAGCCCAACCCAAATCAGGGGAGGCCTCAATCTTTTCAACCTACCATACCAACATGCCCGAGATGTGGGAGGCGGCATTCAGGTATCTGCTACTCCCAAAATGCGACTTGTTACAAGTGTGGCAAGACAGGCCACTTTTCGACGGTATGTCCGGAAAACCCATCCCAAAGCCAGACGGTTAGCCAGGGCAGACCACCGACGGCGACAGCCCGGTGTACACACTGACTACTGGGAAGGCCGAAGACAACCCGTCCTTTGCGGCAGGTATCCCTTCTGTTCATCGACCCGACTTGCACTCCGATAGATACATGAAACCATACACCCTTTTTGTACCACTAATTTCATGGCAAGATCCGGGATTTCCCCTAGCTAACCCAAGCGTGAATATAACATGATCCATTCCCATGAAGTTTCGACCCGAACTGGTCAGAACCATATCCGTTCCTTATGGAATGTTATTTCTTTCTAAAATATGAGGATGAAACCATGTTCTACTCCCTCTAGCACGACAAGTCTAAACCGGATGATATTGGGGTACAATTCCGTGCCCCAATTTCCTTCATCCATTACGAGAATTGCACATGCTCGGTATTGGAGTGACGCAGCGAAAGCGTAATGGATACTCGCGTTTCCCCAATTATTGCCTGAACACAATCGACTAGAATAGGTCAAGATAGAAATACCGGTTCGCTGAATAACTTATGTTATGATCAGTCTAATGTGAATGACCCTCCGTGGTCGCCATCCGATGCTCGTTTTATAACAGCTCAGAAATAGATCTTCAGCAGTATGGATTCGAGGAGTAGGAATTCTATTACAGGCAATTAGGTGGTTAATTCACCTAACCAAGCTAACTCAACTCCCTACCCATCGCTACCTTGAATATTTCCGACTGACGGAATTTCGGGGACGAAATTCTTTTAAGGGTGGGAGCATGTAATACCCGAGCCCTCGTAGGCTAGAATGGCCAATAAATATTTGCGTACACATTTATTGCCAACGTGATTTTATGAAGTCCATGCCTATGCAACTATATGAGTTTTGGTGCACTAATTATGTGCTTATGTGATTTTATGGGAATTTCATGCACATTAAATATGTGACTGTGTGATACCTAATTTTCTAGGGATTTTCGAAAATGAAGAATAAGGGAAATAGGAATATTAGCAAGAATAGAAATGGGACTATAAATTGGAACATGGGTTGTGGGTTAGGATTTAATTTCCAACACTAAAGTCCAAATCAAGTAGGAATAGATATTTTAGGAGACAAAGCTCCTTAAGTTAAGGGCAATGCACGCCCATATATGTCCCATCAACTAGTTTTGATAATTACCTAAGCTTTTGTAAGTAAGACTCATGGAACAAGATAAACACGTCAAGAGCGAAGGAGAAAGTGTAAATAAAAACATTATAAAAGTTGTCATCAAAACTAGAACGTAGAGTTCGACAACTTCAATACTAAGGAAATAATTAAATTAATACTTGGTGTATTATTTAGGAATTTCGAATATGCGATTATTGATTTTAAGTTATGTGAATTTCCAATGATAAATTAGAATAAGAAGAGGAGTCTAGAACCTAGGGTATGAATCGATAGCTTAACCACAAAGGGAAAAGCAAAGTAACAATAGAATATTACTCTTGTTACTTAGCCAAGATAAAGATCAACTAAGTGTTGATATCGTCATTGAGATAGTTCTGCACGCAAATCATAATTAGAATAAGGAAGGAACATAATTATCGACACACAAAAGAAGACGAGAGTGGAGCATAAGGAATAAAGGAGGACCGAAATTTATCAAACTAAGCTAAGGAAGAGGTACAATTTCTATTTATATCTAAAAGTATTTTAATTATATCTATACGTGCTTTAGGAAATGCTATGCACGAAAGATTACATCCATGTTTAAGGTTGTACAGATTATTTTTTTAGGGTTTTGAGAGTATTGTACCTTAACCACGTTTATGAAGCTTGGGTGTAGGTATTATTTTCTTGATGATTTTTACCGATAGTAGCATGATAGAAAAATCAGAAACACGAAAATATTATATGTTTAGGATTAGTGCAGATTTAATCCTTAAGGAAATTTTTAGAGTAGTTGGAACCCTTATAATCACGTTTCAAGAATGATTAAACTTATTAAATTTCATTAATATAACATTATGCAAGTTTGGTAGACGAGGGTTTTTGATGTTTAAACAGAGTTCTTGAGACATTCAAGCTGTTCTTAAAAAAAAAAAAAGAACACTATTTTGATCTGAAATTCCAAGGTTTTAAATTATTAGAAGTGTTATAAAACTTTATTAAGAATCGTGAAGTGTAGGATTCGCAAATCATGAGAGGTTCGCGAACCATTCGTGGGATGAGGAGTTTTGCGAGTTGGAACTAGTTCGCGAACTCTGACCATTTGACGAACTCACATTTGGCGAATCAATTTAGAATTCGTGAATGTTTATTCCACGAATTCAGTAAGTCACGAATCAGAGTGAATTCGTAAAGTATGTTAATAAAATAATAATATCATGCAAATAAAGAGAGAATCCGTGAAGTGTAGATTCACGAATTGTGCGGTGTAAAATAATTTTACAGACAAGTCATGCTATAAAATTCACGGGTCAAAGTTATATAACATGTATGCGAATTGATTGCGAGGCATGGAGTAAGTGACGAATCATGAGAGGTATCTATTTGGCAAGGTGAACTTTAAATAATAAAATGATAAGCAAATATAAATGTATGTCACGTTGAAAACCATGTCTAAAGGAATAAAATAATACTATAAGGACTTGAGGGAATAAAAGAATATTATATAAAGTTTACCAATTGACTATACTTCACAAATTAGGTGAGGTCGGGAATTGTGCCTGCACCATAGGAAATTCACGAACTTTAGGAGAATATAAAAACAATTATAAGCTGTATAAAACTCCACGAACTATAAGTTGTGTAAATAACTTCGCGAACTAATAAGAAACGGGTTTCACGAATTCAAAACATCCAAAATAGTTCACGAGTTGGGGCCACGCGAAGTTGAACTTCGCGAACTCATCGAATTCGCGAATTGGAGTCTGTTACGGCTGTGAGAAGGTTTGCGAGTCACTCATATAAACAGTTCGCGGATTGATTTGATTGGACGAAATCCTTTAAATAATTACATGGCAATGCAGTCCTTAGCTAACATTTCAATATATATATATATATTATATATATATAGGTATATATAGAAAGTTCGAGAACTTAGATGAGTAAATAAATTAGATGGTATACTGACATTTCATTTTTATACTTAAGGTCGAAATTAGGAATTTTGCCGGATCAGTAGTTAATAATCTACGGAAGACAGGTAAGTGGGACTTTCCAACTACAACACATAAAATTAAGTGCGCATTCCTTACGTGGCTACGTGCTTCTATGATTTTGTATGAATTATTACATGGCATGAATTACACGATGCATGACATGGCACGACAAGTCATTTCGCATTTCATACATGCATTTCACGAGCATGCACGAGTCTCACGAGAGTTTTTAAGACATGACATGTAATTCACGCATGATCGCCGGGGCGCGACAACTAGTTGATAAGATTAATTTAATTTTATTTACGAACAACACACGTGCAAGACAAGATGTGTGATACGGCTCTTCTAATGCTACGGGGTGACTACTATGTCACCGATGTCAAGACAAGACGCGTGCAGGACAAGACGTGTAAATCGGGCAAATGCCCTCGTAGCAAGATTTGCCGAGGACCCTACAAGACAAGACGTGTATTAGGGATCCTATAAGACATGACAAGAAGACAAGACAAGACATGACATGACATGACATGACATGACATGAATTTGTGAGGATAAATGAACATTGGCGCATATGCCGATGCAAGTCATGACACGGGCACCGCACGCATAAGTTTTCACTTACTGGGCTATATAAGCTCATCCCACGTTTTATGTGTTGTAGGTTCGTCTGATCACGGTACGTGCCCCCCTAGCCAGCAAGGCGTTCTTTTGAAAGCTTCCGGGCGACTTTGGTGGTGGTGTGTACGTGGATGACGACCTGTGAGGCCGGGCACATAGGTTACTTTTGCTGCAAATGTATACACGACATCTGTGGATAGAACTCGAATGTAATTAGAAAAATTGGAAGCATCCTTTTGTCATGAAGGTGTATTTTTTGACTTGTATAGGAAACGCCTTCCTTTACGAAAATGGAAAACTTTATTCCGCATTTTCGTATTTCTTCTAACTAAATACGTAGTTAGGCACGTAAGACAAGGCTAGAAATGGTAGCGATGGCTAGGGTCGCTACATTTCTTGTTCACTCGCTTCATATTTCGGCCCCTCGGCTTTTAATCTTGCTATGCACCATATGTAACAGCCCAGACCTCGCTCGCATTGATATTGTCCGCTTTGGGCGTTAAGCTGCCTGGTTGAAGACTTCCCAGGTGGTCACCCATCCTGGTACTACTCTCCCCCCAACACGCTTAACTACGGAGTTCCTACGAACTCCCACCCACCCGCACGGCTTTAAAACGCGTCAATGGGAGGGGTGTCCACACCCTTATAAAGGCAAGCTTCGTTCCCCCCTCCAATTGGTGTGGGACATCACAATCCACCCCCTCAAATGGTCCAGCGCCCTCGCTGGCACACCGACCCGAGCTCTGGCTCTGATACCATCTGTAACCGCCCAGACCTCGCTCGCATTGATATTGTCCGCATTGGGCGTTAAGCTGTCTGGTTGAGGACTTCCCAGGTGGTCATCCATCCTGGTACTACTCTCCCCCAACACGCTTAACTACGGAGTTCCTACGAACTCCCACCCACCCGCACGGCTTTAAACGCGTCAATGGGAGGGGTGTCCACACCCTTATAAAGGCATGCTTCGTTTCCCCCTCCAATCGGTGTGGGACATCACACCATATAGAGCTCAAACCCCTAAGGGTATAACTAAGTGGCAGTACACATGCTGGGAGGCTAAACCCGAGTACTCAATCTGTGCTTAACCCTATAGTGCCTTTCAATCCCAATGCAGTCCCATTGAGAGGCTAACCCGAGTACACAAATTTCGTTTAACCCTAAGGCACCTTTCCATCCCAATGCGACCTGACACGTGGGCGCTTCTCACTGGTAGCTTACTACGAGGTCGCCAACACTCGAAGTTCCCTCGGTGCCGCTTATTCCCTCGAGTCGCATCCTCCAGGTTGCATCTCCCGCTACGGGGTTATCCACCTGCCTCTCGTGAATCAGGCAATATTTGGCCTCGTGAATCGCCATGGTGTATTCCCCTACCTTTCGTGAATCGGGTAATTCGGCCTCGTGAATCGCCGTGGTAGCATAGAAGAGCCGTGACTCATCATTGAGTCGACACAAATGCCTATATCGGCAAATATACATCACTTTCATGCGACCTTATACTCATGCACGCTCTCTTTCCCTGACTCTTATACTAGTCGTGCGTGCGTGTCAGGCCATCATATAATGTAAATTAATTACACAAGAAATCACATAAATTCATGGAAGCCACATAAAATCATAAAAATACGTAACACATAATTTCATGCACATACAATTGTATGTTGTAGTTGGGGCTTCCACTTACCTGTCGTCCGTAGAATATTAGCTCGTAATCCAGTGAAATTCTAAGTCCCTGATTGTAAGCATAAAATTGTAATGTCACTACACTAAATTCAGTTCGTGAAGCTCTCACAATTCGCCACCTATGTAGCTTATATATATTATTTTATTCTCTAAAGCATGGTGAACTTTCTATAATGTATGTACAATTCTATATTATTTAATTGAAGTTAGATTAGGTTCACAAACTCCTCTTGTCTAATTTCAATTCTTACCAATGTAAATGTTAATTATTTTCCTAAGTTAAAATCATTCATAGCACGTAATTAAATAAACACCTAATATGTAATCACGTCGACACATAAAATCGTAAAAACATGTTTCATGCAGTCACGTAAGTTATAATTCGTAACACACCTAATAATTATAAATTACACAGCATGAAATCATAAAGACACATAAATCATTTAAGAACATAAAAGCATAAAAGCATCGTATCAATCAAAGTCCTAATTTCTTTCTTTATTTAATTCAACAAAATTTCTAATTTACTGCTAATTAAATCGTAAATCCCGTAATCAGATTTTACGGGTATTACAGGGCGAGAGTAGTACTATGATGGGCGATCCACTGGGAAGGCCTCGTGTTGCGCCCCCTTTTTTACACGTGACAACATCCCTCGGGTATTAATTTGACAATGAAGTAACGGTGTTACGATTTTTTAAAAAGCACATGAATAGTGCTTCCGTACAATACATTTTTCGTTGAAAATGCGCGACATCTACGACTGTGACGTTAACGAACAGGCGTGGTTCCGAGCAATGCGCCGGTCTTTGTTGCATATTTTCATTTTCACCCGTACAAACAATGCACCGGATCCCATCAGATCATACCAGCACTAATGCAACGGACCCCATCAGATCTCCGAAGTTAAGCGTGCTCGGGCGAGATTACTACTAGGATGGATGAACACCTGGGAAGTCCTCGTGTTGCACTCTCTTTTTTTACGAGTGATAACATCCCTCGGGTATTTTGCAATGAAGTGACAGTGTTAGTTTCCACTCTCAGCACCTACGCATTTCGCATATCTCAATTTTTTAAATAACATGAATTGTGCTTCCGTTCAATATATTCTTCGTTGAAAATGCGCAACATCTACGACTTCGATGTTAACGAATTGGCATTGTTCCCGAGCTGCGCGCCGATCTTTGTTGAATATTTTCTTACATTTCACCCGCACAAACAAAACAATGTCGCACAAATGCACTGGATCCCATCAGAAAACTGAAGTTAAGCGTGGTTGGGCGAGAGTAGTACTAGGATGGGTGACCACCTGGGAAGTCCTCGTGTTGCACCCCCGTTTATGCGTGATAACAACCCTCGGATATTAATTTTGCAATGAAGTAACGGTGTTACTTTCCACTCTCAACACTTTGGATTTTAAATTTGAGAGTTGTAAAACATCACATGAATAGTGCTCCGTCTGTATATATTTTACTGAAAATACGCGACATTTAGGACTGCGACGTTCACGAACTTGCATGGTTCCCGAGCAAAGCGCCGGTCTTTGTTTCATATTTTCATTACATTTTCACCCGTATAAACAAAAGAACTACGCTCAATAAACTAAACGGGTTCGATCATACCAGCACTAATGCACCGGATCCCATCAGACCTCCGATGTTAAGCGTGCTCGGGCGAGAATACTACTAGGATGGGTAAACCCCTGGGAAGTCCTCGTGTTGCACTCCCTTTTTTTACGCGTGATAACATCCCTCGGGTATGATTTTGGCAATGAAGTGACGATGTTACTTTACACTCTCAATACCTATGGATAACGCAGATCCCGAATTTTTAAAAAAGCACATGAATAGTGCTTCCGTACAATATATTTTTTTGAAAATGCACGACATCTACGACTGCGACGTTAACGAACTGGCGGGGTTCCCGAGCAATGCGTTGGCCTTTGTTGCATATTTTCATTACATTTTCACCCGTACAAATAAAAGCACTACGCTCAATAAACTAAATGGGTGCGATCATACTAGCAATAATGCACCGAATCCCATCACATCTCCGAAGTTAAGCGTCCTCGAGCGAGAATAACTGGGAAGTCCTCGTGTTGCACTCTCTTTTTTTACGAGTGATAACATCCCTCGGATATTAATTTTGCAATGAAGTGACAATGGTACTTTCTACTCTCAACACATATGCAGTTCGCATATCTCAATTTTTTAAAAAATAACATGAATAGTGCTTCTATACAATATATTTTTTGCTGAAGATGCACAACATCTACGACTTCGATGTTAACGAACTGGCATTCCGAGCTGCGTGCCGATCTTTGTTCAATATTTTCTTACATTTCACCCGCACAAACAAAACAACGGCGCTCAATAAACTAAACCGGTGCGATCGTACCATCACAAATGCACTGGATCCCATCAGAACTCCAAGGTTAAGAGTGGATGGGCGAGAGTAGTGTTAGGATGGGTGACCCCCTGGGAAGTCCTCGTGTTGCACCCCATTTTTTATGCATGATAACAACCCTCGGGTATTAATATTGCGATGAAGTGACGGTGTTACTTTCCACTCTCAACACCTTGGAATTTGCAAATTTGAGAGTTGTAAAACATCACATGAACAGTGCCCCGTACTCTATATATTTTGTTGAAAATACGCGACATTTAGGACTGCGCCGTTCACGAACTTGCGTGGTTCCCGAGCAAAGCGCCGGTCTTCATATTTTTATTACATTTTCACCCGTATAAACAAAAGAACTACGCTCAATAAACTAAACGGGTTCGATCATACCAGCACTAATGCACCGGATCCCATCAGACCTCCGAAGTTAAGCGTGTTCGGGCGAGAATACTACTAGGATGGGTGAACCCCTGGGAAGTCCTCGTGTTGCACTCCCTTTTTTTACGCGTGATAACATCCCTCGGGTATTATTTTGGCAATGAAGTGACGGTGTTACTTTACACTCTCAATAGCTATGGATAACGCAAATCCCGAATTTTTAAAAAAGCACACGAATAGTGCTTCCGTACAATATATTTTTTGAAAATGCACGACATCTACGACTGCAACGTTCACGAACTGGCGTGGTTCCCGAGCAACGTGCCGGTCTTTATTGCATATTTTCATTACATATTCATCCGTACAAGCAAAACAACTACGCTCAATAAACTAAAAGGGTGCGATCATACCAGTACTAATGCACCTGATCCAATCAGAACTCCGAAATTCAGGGCTCTTGGGCGAGAGTAGTACTATGATGGGTGATCCCTTGCGAAAGTCTCGTGTTGCACATAACATCCCTCGGGTATTAATTTGTCAATGAAGTGACGGTGTTACTTTTCACTCGCAACACCTATGGATTTCGAAATTCCCGATTTTCTAAAGAAGCACATGAATAGTGGTTCCGTACAATATATTTTTCGTTGAAAATGCACGACATCTACGACTGCGACGTTTACGAACTGGCGGGGTTCCCGAGCAATGCGCCGATCTTTGTTGCATATTTTCATTACATTTTTACCCGTACAAATAAAAGCACTACGCTCAATAAACTAAATGGGTGCGATCATACCAGCACTAATGCACAGGATCCCATCAGATCTCCAAAGTTAAGCGTGCTCGGGCGAGAATACCTGGGAAGTCCTCGTATTACACTCTCTTGTTTTACGAGTGATAACATCCCACGGGTATTAATTTTGCAATGAAGTGACAATGGTACTTTCTACTCTCAGCACCTATGCATTTCACATATCTCAATTTTTTAAAAAATAACATGAATAGTGCTTCCGTACAATATATTTTTTGCTGAAAATGCGCAACATCTACGACTTCGATGTTAACGAACTGCCATTATTCCCGAGCTGTGCGCCGATCTTTGTTTAATATTTTCTTACATTTCACCCGCACAAACAACACAACGAGGCTCAATAAACTAAACGGGTGCGATCGTACCAGCAGAAATGCGCCGGATTCCATCAGAACTCCGAAGTCAAGCGTGGTTGGGCGAGAGCAGTACTGGGATGGGTGACCCCCTAGGAAGTCCTCGTGTTGCACCCCAATTTTTATGCGTGATAATAACCCTCGGGTATTAATTTTGCAATGAAGTGACGGTGTTACTTTCCACTCTCAACACCTTGGATTTTGCAAATTTGAGAGTTGTAAACATCACATGAATAGTGCTCCGTACTGTATATTTTTATTGAAAATACGCGACATTTAGGACTGCGACGTTCACGAACTTGCGTGGTTCCTGAGCAAAGCGCCGGTCTTTGTTTCATATTTTCATTACATTTTCACCCGTATAAACAAAAGAACTACGCTCAATAAACTAAACGTGTTCGATCAAACAGCACTAATGCACCGGATCCCATCAGACCTCCGAAGTTAAGCGTGCTCGGGCGAGAATATTACTAGGATGGGTGAACCCTTGGGAAGTCCTCGTGTTGCACTCCCTTTTTTTACGCGAGATAACATCCCTCGGGTATTAATTTCGCAATGAAGTGACGGTGTTACTTTCACTCTCAACACCTATGGATTTCGCAAATCTCGAATTTTTGAAAAAGCACACGAATAGTGCTTCCGTACAATATATTTTTTGAAAATGCGCGACATTTACAACTGCGACGTTAATGAACTGGCATGGTTCCCGAGCAAGCGCCGATCTTTGTTGCATATTTTCATTACATTTTCACTCGTATAAACAAAAGGACTATGCTCAATAAACTAAACGGGTGCGATCATACCAGCACTAATGCACCGGATCACATCAGACCTCCGAAGTTAAGCGTGCTCGGGTGAGAATACAACTAGGATGGGTGAACCCCTGGGAAGTCCTCGTGCTTCACTCTTTTTTTTTTTACGCGTGATAACATCCCTTGGGTATTAATTTTGCAATGAAGTGACGGTGTTAGTTTCCACTCTCAACACCTTGGATTTTGCAAATTTGAGAGCTGTAAAACATCACATGAATAGTGCTCCGTACTGTATATATTTCGTTAAAAATACGCGACATTTAGGACTGCGACGTTCACGAACTTGCGTGGTTCCCGAGCAACGTGCCGATCTTTGTTTTATATTTTTATTACATATTCATTCGTACAAGCAAAACAACTACGCTCAATAAACTAAACGGGTGCGATCATACCAGTAGTAATGCACCGGATCCCATCAGAACTCCGAAGTTAAGGGCTCTTGGGCGAGAGTAGTACTATGACGGGTGATCCCCTGGGAAGGTCTCGTGTTGCACAGAACATCCCTCGGGTATTAATGTGGCAATGAAGTGACGGTGTTACTTTTCACTCTCAACACCTGTGGATTTTGAAATTCCCAATTTTTAGAAAAAGCACATGAATAGTGATTCCGTACTATATATTTTTCGTTGAAAATGCGCGACATCTACGACTGCGACGTTAATGAACTGGTATGGTTCCCGAGCAATGCACCGGTCTTTGTTGTATATTTTTGTTACATTTTCACCTGTACAAATAAAGAACTACGCTCAATAAACTAAATGGGTGCGATCATACCGGCACTAATGCACCGCATCCCATCAGATCTCCGAAGTTAAGCATGCTCGGTAGAGAATACTACTAGGATGGGTGAACACCTGGGAAGTCCTCGTGTTGCACTCTCTTTTTTTACGAGTGATAACATCCCTCGGGTATTAATTTTGCAATGAAGTGACGGTGTTACTGTCCGCTCTCAGCACCTATGCATTTCGCAAATCGCTATTTTTTAAAAAATAACATGAATTGTGCTTCCGTACAATATATTTTTCGTTGAAAATGCGCGACATTTACAACTTTGATGTTAACGAACTGGCACTGTTCCCGAGCTGTGCGCCGGTCTTTGTTGAATATTTTCTTAGATTTCATCCGCATAAACAAAACAACGCCGCTCAATAAACTAAACGGGTGCGATCATACAAGTAAAAATGCACCGGATCCCATCAGAACTCCGAAGTTAAGCGTGGTGGGCGAGAATAGTACTAGGATGGGTGAACCCCTGGGTAGTCCTCGTGTTGCACTTCTTTTTTCTACGCGTGATTACATCCCTTGGGTATTTTAAAAAAGCATATGAATTGTGCTTCCGTACAATGTATTTTTTGGTGAAAATGCGCGACATCTACGACTACGACGTTAACGAACTGGCGTGGTTCCCTAGCAATGCGCCGGTCTTTGTTGCATATTTTCATTACATTTTCACCCGTATAAATAAAAGAACTACGCTCAATAAACTAAATAGGTGCGATCATACCAGCACTAATGCACCGGATCCAATCTGATCTCCGAAGTTAAGCGTGCTCGGGCGAGGATACTATTATGATGGGTGAACACCTGGGAACTCCTCGTGTTGCACTCTCTTTTTTTAAGCGTGATTACATCCCTGGGGTATTAATTTTGCAATGAAGTGACGGTGTTACTACCACTCTCAACACCTTGGATTTTCCAAATTTGAGAGTTGTAAATCATCACATGAATAGTGCCCCGTACTGTACATATTTCGTTGAAAATACGCAACATTTAGGAGTGCGACGTTCACGAACTGGCATGGTTCTCGAGGAATTCACCTGTTTTTGTTGCATATTTTCATTACATTTTCATCCGGACAAGCGAAACAACTACGCCCAATAAACTAACGGGTGCGATCATACAAGTAAAAATGTACCGGATCCCATCAGAACTCCGAAGTTAAGCGTGGTGGGCGAGAGTAGTACTAGCATGGGTGAACCCCTGGGAAGTCCTCGTGTTGCACTTCCTTTTTCTACGCGTGATTACATCCCTTGGGTATTGATTTGGCAATGAAGTGATGGTGTTACTTTTCACTCTCAACACCTATGGATTTCGCAAATTTCGATTTTTTAAAAACGCATATGAATTGTGCTTCCGTACAATGTATTTTTCGGTGAAAATGCGCGACATCTGCGACTGCGACGTTAACGAACTGGCGTGGTTCCCTAGCAATGCGCCGGTCTTTGTTGCATATTTTCATTACATTTTCACCCGTATAAATAAAAGAATTACGCTCAATAAACTAAATAGGTGCGATCATACCAGCACTAATGCACCGGATCCAATCTGATCTCCGAAATTAAGCGTGCTCGGGCGAGGATACTATTAGGATGGGTGAACACCTGGGAAGTCCTCGTGTTGCACTCTCTTTTTTTAAGCGTGATTACATCCCTCGGGTATTAATTTTGCAATGAAGTGACGGTGTTACTTTCCACTCTCAACACCTTGGATTTTGCAAATTTGAGAGTTGTAAATCGTCACATGAATAGTGCCCCGTACCGTATTATATCGTTGAAAGTACGCGATATTTAGGAGTGCGACGTTCACGAACTGGCATGGTTCCCGAGGAATGCGCCGGTTTTTGTTGTATATTTTCATTACATTTTCATCCGGACAAGCAAAACAACTACGCCCAATAAACTGACGGAGTGCGGTCATGCCAGTACTAATGCACCGGATCCCATCAGAACTGCGAAGTTAAGCGCTCTTGGGCGAGAGTAGTACTGTGATGGGTGATCCCTTGGGAAGGTCCCGTGTTGCACCCCCTTTTTTACGCGTGATAACATCCTTCGGGTATTTATATGGAAATGAAGTGACGGTGTTACTTTTTAATCTCAACACCTATGGATTTCGCAAATCTCGATTTTTTAAAAAAGCACATGAATAGTGCTTCCGTACAATATATTTTTCGTTGAGCATACGCGACATCTACGACTGCAACGTTAACAAACTGGCATGGATTCCGAGCAATGCGCCGGTCTTTGTTGCATATTTTCATTACATTTTCACCCGTACAAATAAAAGAACGTCTTCAAGCTTTGGGGAGGATATTTATTCCGATTTCAACGCAAACACCAAATATGCCTGGCATCCGACATTAATCAGCCGTTGTGCCTTTAATGCCGATATTCTTGGTATACCTCTTCCTTTCATTGTTCCGTCAAAGGTAAAAGGTTCTTCCCCTTCCATGTTTAACGTGACTATCTTACGGTTGCAGTCTAAAACGGCTCCGTACCTCGATAGCCAGTCCATCTCGAGGATTACCTCGTAGTCATTCATCGGGATAATAATTAAATCCACGGCTAGTTCCTTGCCATCTACTACTACTTGACAATTTCTTAGTATTTGGTTAGTCCTAGTTGGAGCCCCGTTTGGGATTGCTACACTATATTCACATTCTGCCCATTCAGGCGTAATTCCGAATTTTGCCGTACTTTATGGGTGCAAAAGAGTGTGCGGCTCCCGAGTCTACTAAGATGCACGTGGGAGTTTGGTGGATAAGGAGGGTACCGGTCACCATCGCTGGGTTGTTCTCTGCTTCCTCAGACGTGATGGTATAGACCTGGTACCATATGAGGTCCTGCCTGGTCTCCGGCCTGACTTCCTTGCACCTCCCGGGCACTGCTTCGCAAAGTGTCCCTATTTCGGCAGCAAGCATTCGCCTGTGTATTGCAATTGCCAAAGTGCTTTTCCCACACCTTGGGCAATTCGAGATTGGCGCTGCTCCCTGATTCCGATATGGGGGTCTATTTGCTGCCCCTTGAGGTTGTGTTGGGGGTCTGTTCTGGAACTTCTGCTTCGCACCCTTAGCGACAAACTGCCGCTTCTGGTTGCCTACACCCCACTGCGCCCCTTGTATCTGGGCGAACTTTCTTTTCGCCTCTTGTGCCCAAACAATCCGGGCCTCAGCCTCCTCTGCCACCATAGCCCTTTTCGCTATCTGTACGTAAGTGGCTCCCTGGACTCCGGCCATACTTATATCTCCGTAAAGTTTCGGCTTCAGTCCTTCTAGGAAGAGTTCTATCTTGAGAGCATCTGTGGCGATGTGTGCTGCAAATCTGGACAGCTGCTCAAACTTTCGGATGTATTCAGTTACCGTTATAGTTCCCTGCCTGAGGTTGATAAACTCGTCCAGGCGTTGAGCTCGGACTGGAGCGGTGAGGTAATTACCCCTAAATAACTCCATTAATCGATCCCAACTCATCGTGGTGGGGTTCTCAATCACCATGACGGTGTCCCACCAATGCCACGCACTTCCCCTTAGTAGGAATGCAGCGCAAAGGGCCTTCTCCACTTCTGGGACCCGGCTGTCGACAAACATGCTTTCCAAGGTCCTCAGCCAAGTCTTCAACTGCCGTTGGATCTGCTGTGTCTTCAAAAGTTGGTGTGTTCAGCCTTCGAAACCTCTCCCTAACTATTTCAGCTCTCTCTGCTTGAGTCGGTCCAGCATTTGTAGTGTTCTGCTGAACCAACTGCCGGATTTGGGCAGACTGCTGACGGACCAGTTCCGTCAGTTGGAGGATGGTCGTGTCGCGACTGTCGGCAGGGGCCGTATTTCCTTTATTCTATTCATATCCTCCGCTTGTTTCACCCCTCGTTCTCACCATTGTTCCTATTCTATCCTGAGAGTCCTATGGCACCGGCAGCGACGTTGATGCGTCGCCAGTACAGGAATGAGGTTGATGCATCGGCGGATTACCATGGTTGGGTTGATGCCCTCATCGTTGGGTTGATGCCCTTATATCCCTGATTAACGTGGTTGGGTTGATGGCCTCACGCTTTAGTATGGTTGGGTTGATGCCCATGGTTGGATTAGAGCTCTACGGTGTACGCCTAGTAAGTCTGCCAATGGCACTAAATGATAAAAGATATGAGATTGAGTATGGTTTATGAGGTTTAATATGCATCGTTAGGCATATAGGATAACGTTAGAATAGGTAGCGAGGACGGCGAGTCCAGACATAGTGGTATCACAGCTTCGGTCACAGGTTCTGTTGACTGTCCATGTGCACACATCCAAATGCGTGGAAGCGGCCTTGCCTGTAAGTGTTACGTTTATGTGAACTTTTGTGTTCCATAATTTATTGGCTATAGGGGCTCTCAGGGTAGAACATAATCATGGTAAGAACTAGAAGCGAAGGTAGTGGGAGTGCTGATCAGAACCAAGAGAACTCAGCCCCTATTGGTGCAACTGTCGAGGTTTACAGCTCACATGGTGAGCACGGATGCTTTCAAGATTGAGCGTTTCCTTGAGGGCCTGAAGCCTGAGTTGTACCGAGATGTAACTATGGCGTGACTTCACGGAGCCACCTATGCACAAATAGCGGAGAGGGCCATGGTGGCGGAGTAGGCCGAGGCCCGAATCGTTTGAGCTCATGAAGCAAAGAGAATGACAGAAGTATAGGGGTCACAGTGGAGCGGGGGAAGTCAGAACGCCAGTTCGTGCCCAAAGGCGGGAAGTCAAATTTTCATAACAGGCCACCATAATGTCCACAAGGGATTTCGAACCGACCACCGAAACCAAATCAATGGGGATTTCCGGCACCTATCCCGAACTGCTCGAAGTGCGGAAAGAGACACTCCTGCAACTGCTACGCCCAGACTAATAACTGCTTCAAATGTGGGAAGCCAGGGCAATTCTTGATGCAATGACCAGAATGGGCGACAGGAAGTCAAGCTGGAAGCCGACAAGATCACCGACCGTGCCGGCTCGAGTGTACTCCATCACCTCAGAGGAAGCAGAGGAAAACCCATCCGTGGTGACATGTACCCTATCTATCTACCAAACTCCCACGTGCATACTAGTAGCTTGGGGGCCACACACTCATTTGCAATCATTAAGTATTTGACGAGGTTTGAGGTCACACCTCGTCAGTCTGAGTGCAAATATAGTGTAGCTATGCATAATTGCGGTCCGACTAGAACCAATCAAATACTGAGAGATTGTCCTATGTTAGTTGGGAATAAATTCTACCTCGTTAGAAAGAGTTGAAAATTCAATCGCATAACCAAATACGAAGTTTGCGAAACAAAATTTCTGAACCTATTTGAGAGTATAGGAAGAGTATAAACCCCGAGTTATTTCAGTCGGCGAATTTCGGGGGCGAAATTCCTTTTAAGGGGGAGATTGTAATACCCGTAAAATTTAATACGGGGTTTTGATATAATATAGCATGGTGAATATTTAACTTTGAAATTTCGAAATATTTTGGGTGAAAATTATAAATTAAGTCAAATTAAATTAATTAATGGAAGTAAATTGATATCATGAGCCAAAAGCTTAAATTCGTAATAAATTGTGTAGCCCAACATTTATATGGCTCGGCCCATTAATTCAGCCCACCTACTAAGGTTCAATAGTTTAGTTAATACCTCAAAGCCCAAATCCTAAATTAATCTCAGCCCAAACCCTTTGATACGGCCCAACCCAACTAGC
This sequence comes from Craterostigma plantagineum, assembly GCA_027422505.1. Classification (NCBI taxonomy): domain Eukaryota; kingdom Viridiplantae; phylum Streptophyta; class Magnoliopsida; order Lamiales; family Linderniaceae; genus Craterostigma; species Craterostigma plantagineum. The sequence goes on from JAPQWV010001119.1 coordinate 34,362, forward strand.
ATTCATCCATATATATCTTAGTTTCCTTTAACCATCATTGATGAACGAACAACGCAAGTTAACGAGAGAGCAAAGCCAGGGATAAAGGGCACCGATGAAACTACCAAAGCTTGATTTTGTGCATGTTCTTGTCTCAGTTAAGTGCTCTTGAGGTAATTAACAAGCTAAGCTGTTTCTATTTCGTTTTTATGATCGATTCTTGATAGTCCAGTTCGAGCAGCTTTCGTATTTGGTGAATTTGAACTAGTTATCGTTTTCGGATTTTGTCGAAACCAAGTTCTATTGAAAGCTAATTTCTTTGGCTTTCCAAATCAGTTTGGATCGTTTCAATGGATCATCCTTTGATTTTCTATGAATTTCTAAAGTGACAACAGGACACAAAAATTCTGTCTCTTTTGATCTGTGCACAGATTTAGTTTTTAACGAAGTTGACCAAGTTATTCTTCTCCGATTCATTCGAATCTTGTTTTGTTTAAAAGATAAGTTCTTATGCTTTCCACATCCACTTGAATAAGGTCGATCCGATATTTCTAGGATGGATTATGAGGCGTTGAGTTTCTGATGCAAGTTCAGGAATTTTTAAAACGGGATCTGTGCGCAGCTTTTGTTTTCAGAACACTTGACCTAGTTATTGTGCTTTTATTCCTTCGACACCTGTTTCTGTAGAAAGCTGAAATCATCAGGTTTCCATAGCCATTTGAATAAGATCGATCCAATGTCTGTGTGATATGTTACGAATTTTTAAAGTTGATGCTGCTGAACAGAAATTTTTATTCAGCTGTACCCGCACTTCTCTATTTTCACCTCTTTAAACTGCTCCAATGATATTGAGGTTTATCTCTGTTGAAATCTAATCCTCTCAGCTTTCTATAGCCGCTGGAATCATCTCAATCCGACGTTCCTAGCATTTTTAACGTAATTTAGAAGTTCCTGTCGCAAAAATAGAATTGTTGTATTTTCTTTGTCAATGAAGAAGAGTGTTTTGAAATTTTCCGACAGATGCAGCAACCTCGGGTTTAGAATATAAGCTCAAACGCTACGGAATAAAGGTAGGTGAAACTCACCTACGGCACGTAAACATTATGTGAAGTTTATGTGATATATGATTTTGTGAATTTTCAGGTGATATGGTGATTCACGTGCTATACATGTGTTAAATATTTTGCATGTCTTATATACATGTCATTTGCACTACACTTGCATATTAAATCAGTGTGAGTGTTGAGTACCATTACAATAGTTTGGTGTCTCGATGAGCGGGGTAGAATGAGCGAGTTACCTGTGAGGGTTGATGCGCGGGGAAACTCGCGTGTGTGCCAACTCTAACGTGACCTGAGCTAGCCGCCCGAGCGTACGAAGGGTTGAGTGACGGGATGTGTTGAGACATTATAGGACATTTCGAGCAACTCTAAAAAGACCTGAGTAGCTTGCCCGCTCTAACGAGACCTGAGCGGGACATGCGACTCTAGCGAAATCGGAGTAGCCACCCACTCTAACGAGACCTGAACGGGAACCTAAACGTGACCTGAATGGGAACCCATTCTAACGAGACCTGAGTGAGATTTTAGAAATGTACTTAGTGTCGAGTAGTGTGGGGTGTTGAGACGTATTAGTGTTGAGATGAGTAGAGACGAGTTGAGCGTGCATTTGTGAGGTATTTTGGGGATGGGGTTGAGCGCAAGTTGCATACATGCATGTTTTATCTACTGGGCAAGGAGCTGAGTTTATGTGTTGTAGGTACATACGAGTCCGGCGCTGATACGCATCGCGGCTGAGGCGGGCTGCTGGCGGTGACTCAAGCGACTTTCGAGGGCAGGGCGGTACATGGATGTGACCTGTGGAGCGATATTAGGATTTTTAATATTTTGATATTTTAGTGCTATGACTTGTGTAAATATACGGCTATGTAGACGATGTTTAATTTAATATATTTTATTTTAGAAAAAGTTTTAGTTAGACGGGTCTTCCGCGACTTACGTTGCGAAAATCCGCCAAAATATTTATTAGAAAATGAGGGTCGTTACAGCGGGGACGGTGGGTTCTGACAGAGCATAGCGACACTTGCTTCCTCTTCAGGAAGCAATGGGCTTGTGAAGGTTTGTGGTGTGGGCTGAGGCGTCCTTAGGTGAAAGGTGGTGGGTCAATTTGGATTGTATGAGTTGTGCGGTGCGTGGGTGTGGTTGTTTGGGAAGTTGGTTGAGAGGTTTTAACGGGTCCGACACTTGTCTGCGTCGCGCCCGCCCCTTCGTCCCTGACTTCATGTTTGTATCCGAAGCCTCTTCTACCCCTCATGACGTCCTTGATCATCTGGGTCGTCATGTCGGCATTTGGAGCGGGAGCCTTGGCCTCGGCATGTTTTGGTCGGGTCAGGACGGTCGACGAGACGACAGAAGATATCCTCGTCTTCCGACGTTCGAGTAGTCAGCTCTAGTAGGCAGGCGACTAAAATTGAGTGGAGGTCGCTGATAGGTACTGTTGCGGGGTTGATTAGGTTGTATGTGAGGATGGGTGTGGAGATTGGGAAGGGTTGTGTTGGTTGAGAGGGTGTGAGGGTAAGTTGTGATGAAGATGGCTCCGAGACAGGTGTTTTCCCATGATCTTGCGGGACGTCTCGATTGTTGTACGCACGCTCTCCATAATTTTGTCTTCAAAGGATATCGATGCCTCGGAGAGAGCCGCCTGAAGTCGGTCTTCAGTCACAAATTGGACTGGCGCCTCCGTCGTTGAAGGACCAGGTCGATGGATGTCGCCCGTTGACAAACCCTTGAGCTAACACCGACTCCTCATGCTGGTTCGTAGTCATTTGAGGTTGTGACTGTGCCAGACTTCCATCCAATCCTCGATTCGAATCTTGGAGATTCTCATCTATGGATGTTGGGGCAGGTTCTGAGTGAACCTGCAAAGCAGACACTTGAATGTCCAGGCCAGTAGTGAGCGGAGTCTGACTCTCGGCCTCGACAGACGCTGATAGAGTAGGCTGCGGCTCGAGATTGAGAGAAGAAGGGTCTGCAGCCCTTGGAGTGATAGTTGGTGTCGTGTCTGGCGTGGGGGTGATAGGTGTGAAGATGGACTCGAACGGGATGCTCAGTCGCCTTGGAGTCCGTCTTATCAATCGAATCCTCGTCTGACTCGGTGTCGGACGGGGTAGCCGTGTGAGGTGATAATCGATGTGCAACATCCTCACGTGCTTGTTCTATCACCAGAGGCTCTCGAGGTATGATCGAGGACATCAGAGCCTCTGTTTCAGGCGTGGTAGCCTGTGGAGGTGAGTTGTGCCCCGGTTCTGCTTCGGGCTGTGTACCCTGTTTTAGGATCTCCTCAATCGATCCTTGGAACACGCTAACAATTATGGGCACTTCCTCTTGGAGATCTTGGACTTGAGCTTCAAGTTCCATCTCGTGGGCCACTTCGTCGATCATTGTGGCTTCAGTATCTAGAAGTTGAGCTTTTTTGAATGGAGGCTCCTGTTCAAGCTCCTGGGCCACTGCAACGGTCATCACTGCTTCAGAGCTTGGGTGTTGTTGTTGCGGAGGGCTTCCATTGAAGTCTGTCGGGGGCCCTCTAATCATCTGCTTCGTGAGATGATTCTTCCGGCAGAACAGCTTATAGACGTCTCCCGAGGGGTCGGCAAGACGTAGCAGCTCCAATGAAATGTCCATAGACGGTTGATCTAAGGGGTTTAAATCTACAAAGAGAACTTCACGAATGGAATTCGCGGACCACGAGAAGCCGAGTTCGCGGAGCACTTCGCTAACTGTAAGCTAAGTGTACTTCGCGAATTGGAGAGGGTGGCGAATCACGAAGCACTATGCGAATCGGAGATAAACTTCGTGAACTCTTAGTTAAATGGTATTTTGCGAATTAAAGAGAGAAATTGGCGAATTATAGATCAAATAAAATAAGCTTCGCAAACACTTGGCTAAGTGGAACTTCACGAAGTCTTAAGGATAGAATAATACTATAGGTTACATTGGATTTCGTGAGGGAATAGAATAAACAATATTATATGCTACATAAACACTCGTGAGGTGTTGATACCAATAGTTATATGGGACTTGGTGAATTATGAACTAGTAAAGGGAAAATGGCTTAGGGGATTAAAATAATATTTGAAGTATGTGAGCTTCACGAGATAAGAATATTAGAATATCTTCACAAGTTGCTAGGAAACAATACCACGTGGCTAAGGGGCGAACCTAATCTAACTTCAATTAAATAATATAGAGTTGTACATACATTACAGAAAGTTCACCATGCTTTAGAGAATAAAATAATATATATATAAGCTACATAGGTGGCAAATTGTGAGAATAAGACACAAGCTTCACGAACTGAACATTTCACGAATTATATGAACTTAGCGAATCCCTTTATAAAATACATGTCACCTAGGGAATTTAGTGTACTGACATTACAATTTTATGATTACAATCAGGGACTTAAAATTTCACTGGATTACGAGCTAATATTCTACGGACGACAGGTAAGTGGAAGCCCCAACTACAACACATAATTGTATGTGCATGAAATTATGTGTTACGTGTTTTTATGATTTTATGTGGCTTCCATGAATTTATGTGATTTCTTGTGTAATTAATTTACATTATATGATGGCCTGACAGACATATTTATGGCATGAGCATATGCACGCACGACTAGTATAAGAGTCAGGGAAAGAGAGCGTGCATGAGTATAAGGTCGCGGGAAAGCGATGTATATTTGCCGATATAGGCATTTGTGTCGACTCAATGATGAGTCACAGCTCTTCTATGCTACCACGGCGATTCACGAGACCGAATTACCTGATTCACGAGAGGTTGGGGAATACACCATGGCGATTCACGAGGCCAAATATTGCCTGATTCACGAGAGGCAGGTGGATAACCCCGTAGCGGGAGATGCAACCTGGAGGATGCGACTCGAGGGAATAAGCGGCACCGAGGGAACCTCGAGTGTTGGCGACCTCGTAGTAAGCTACCTGTGAGAAGCGCCCAGGTGTCAGGTCGCATTGGGATGGAAAGGCGCCTTAGGGTTAAACGAAATTTGTGTGCCCGGGTTAGCCTCTCAATGGGACTACATTGGGATTGAAATGCACTATTAACCTCTCAATGTGGACCACATTGGGATTGAAAGGCACCATAGGGTTAAGCACAGATGGAGTACTCGGGTTAGCCTCCCAGTGTGTGTACTGCCAGTTATTATACCCTTAGGGGTTTGAGCTCTATATGGTGCATACAAAGATTGAAAGCCGAGGGGCCCAAATATGTTATGAAAGGTCAAGAAGGATGTGAGTAGTAGATAGCATTGGCACGAATGCCTTCGCTATTTAGGTCACGTGCATTGCATGCATGGTTTTCACTTACTGAGCTTTATAAGATCATTCCACGTTATTATGTATTGTAGGACCGCGCGATCACGGTACATGATCATTTTAACGGCGAGGCCAACTTTTGAATCTTCCGATGGCTTTTGAGATGGAAGTGTGTGCATGGATGCGACCTCGTGGAGGCCTAGTAGATAGATTTATTTTGAACCGCATGCGCACTTTCCTATGTAAATAGGACCCATGATGATTTTGTAGGAACAGTTACGATTCCTTTTTATGAAAGGAAAAATTTTATACGAAATTTCGTATCGTCCATTTCTTTTCAACGACACTAGTTACGTAAACTAGTTAAGAAAGTAGTGGTGGAAGGCGGGGCGCCACAGGTGGTATCAGAGCTTAGGATATAAGTTCTGCAGACTGTCCATGTACACACACTCAAAAGCACGGAAGCGACCTTGCTCGTAAGTTTTATGTTTTTATGAATTTCTGGTAGTACATGATTTATTGACCTTGAAAACGTTAGGATAAAAGAACGATGGGTAGAACAAGGAATGAGAATAGTGGGGGTGCAGATAAAGGCAAAGAACCCGCAACCCCTACTGATAGTCGGGATGCGACTATCCTCCAACTCGCGGAATTAGTCCGCCAACTATCTGCCCAAATCCAGCAACCGATCCAACAACAAAATGGTGGCGGGCAATCAAGTAATGGACCCCCTCAGGCCGACAGAATTGAAATGGTCGGGGAAAGATTTTGCAAACTTAACCCCCCAACTTTCGAAGATGCTCTTGACCCAACCTTGGTTGAGGATTGGCTCCAAACCCTAGAAACTATGTTCCAACATAGCCGTACCCCTGAAACAGAAAAGGTCTTGTGCGCTACCTACCTATTAAGTGGAAGCGTAGGTCATTGTGGGATACCATACTAACTCCCGAAGATCCCTTGGCAATGACCTAGGAGTATTTCAAAGAACTTTTCCAAAATAAGTATTTCTGTTAGGTCCTACGATTAACAACTCTATGATCCTAGGAATGATTCTAAGTAATTCGATGATAATGATTGACATTAAGATTCGATCAAAAAACTCAAATGAAGAACAAGAGAGAGAATTCGAAGAGAGTGAGAAAGTTACTATTGTTTTTCTCTCTAGGAATTGAATTGCAAGCCTTTCGGATAAATTTCCAAAACTTTCTTTATTGATTGCGATTGATGACAAGGTATTTATACCAAACTCACTTGATATAAATATCTAACTAGTCTTAATCTAAGGACAAATATAAGAAAAGCCCCAAAATACAAGGACAACTAATGAAATCAAGCACAATTAAAATTGATACACTACAATCTCCCCACTTGTGCTTGATTGCGTCTCTGCGCTGTTTGTCCTCGTCGGGCATAGTATGATCTGCGCAAGCCCAGCGCATGCTCAAAGTTCCTGAGTGTGTTTCTCAGTTCCAGTCGCTCCTCGATATCTTCTAGTAATTCCATTAGGAGAGGCTGTTCTCTCACGAACCTGTGGATCCTCAGCATTGTATCTCTGTTGATTTCTTCCAACCCCTGCTCGATATTCCTCCTGATGACCTTGCGCGTCCCATCGCAAAACTTATGAATCTCAGTCTTCAGCATCAGCCTATTCTTCTTAGGACTGAGCTGATGTGCACGTGATTGTTGGGAAGTCCTTCGATCTCAGGTCCTTTGTTGAGCGGAGCGGTCATGTTAACCTTCTTCATGTAGCTCTCTAGAGCCATCTGAAGGTCGTGTACGGCGAAGTACTTGACTTGGCGCATCATGAACCGGTAGAGCCCTTCGTGGCCTTCCTTTTTGATGAAGCCTTGAGGACCTTTGTACATCTCCACGTACAGTTGATAGAGGTGGTATACCTCGTCGGCAGGGAGGTACGGTAGGTCATTCTCGCTTAGTTCCTCTCGGATTCTGTCCACTCGCTCGATGACATAGTGAGGTGTTGGAAGTCCTCATTTTGTACAGTAGATGCTGAGGAGTTGGCATATTGGGGATAGTTCCTTTAGTGGCTCTTGACTTGTCCTTTAGTCATCCCCAGCCTTACATCAGGTCCAAGTTGAGTCAGATCCAGAGGTAGGTCATCCTCTTCTACTGATCCCAGTGAGAGATCCCTCTTAGCTCGAACTCGGTCGGCTTCTTGACCTTGTCTGATGACCTCCAGATGTGTTCACGAACTTCTTCAAGGAAGCGTATCTCTATTCGAATATTCTCCCATGGCGTGTCGATCCGAGCTGTCCCTGGCATTTGTTTTGTGGAGGAAGCCGCTCGTTGTGCGATCAACTCTGGTAGCCTTGGGATATCTCGCTGGTAGTCTTCTCCTTCTTGAGGTTCTTCGTCTTCTATGAGCACGAGGTCTACCGAGGCTTGTTGTAGGAAGTGCTGAATGTCCTGAAGCCGTTGTCTTTGATGCTCATCGGGCATGGAATGGGTCATCCACTGTCCTTAAAAAATGTACTTGTCTAGGACCTCGTGTGGGTTGAAGCCATGTCCAGATGGTCCCGGTTGGTCTGGAGCTGTTGAGGGAGTCGCCAGAGCGACGAGCATGGCAGCACTTGCTTCTTCTTCCGGAAGCAAGGGGCTTGTCAGAATCAGTGGTGTGGGCGGAGGCGTCTCTAGGTGAAAGATTGGTGGGTCGATATGGTTAGAGTGGTGGTGCGGTGCATGGTGTGGGTAGTTTGGGTGTGGGTTCGGGTTTCACCTGCTCCAGCGCTTGTTTGCGTTGCGTCCGAGCCTTGTCCTTGGCCACTCGTAGATGTCTGTGGCCTCTTCTACCCCTCATGAGGGTCCTGATTGTCAGGATCGTCATGTCTGCGTCTTGAGTGGGAGCTTTGGCTCGGCAAGTTTCAGTAGGTGGCTCTGGATGATCCACCAATCGCATATAAAGAGACTCTCCTTGAGGCGACCGGATGGAGAGGCCGATCAGGCGGGTGAGTAGGATGTTCTTGAACTCGGTTATGGGTATGGTGTATGGGTTGATAAGGATGGATGAAGCGGCTAAAGGGTCGGTGGGTGTGGGTTGTGGTGGTGTGAGGTTGGGCTGTGACGAGGTGCCCTCGGAGACAGGTGCTTTCCCGGTGTCTCTGCAGGATGTCTCTATGGCAGTAAGAACTCTCTCCATTATTTTTTCTTCAAGCGATAGAACAGCAGCGGAGAGAGCGGCTTGGAATTGCTCGTTCGTCACCAACGGTGCGGACGCCTCCTTGGATGTTCAAGGCGACTGATGTCACCTGTTATCAACCCTTGAGCAGACACCGTCTCCTCAGGTTGGCTCACCGTCACTTGAGGTTGTGACTGTATGAGACTTCCACCCAATCCTCGAGTCGAATCTTGAAGATTCTCCTCTACGGGTGATATGGTAGGCTCGAGTTGGGCCTGCGAACCAGACACCGGTAGATTTGGTTGCTGCTCAAGATTGAGCGAAGAAGTACCGACAACACTTGAAGAAGTGATCAGCATGGTATTTGGTGCGGTGGTGACAGCGGGGAAGAGTGACTCCAACTGTATGCTAAGTCGCCTAGGAGTCCGTCTTATCAGGCTGATTTCCTCATCAGACTCCGTGTCGGACGGGGTGGCTGTGTGAGGAGTAGGGTCACATTCAACGTCCTCAAGTGCCTGATCCATCACCCGTGGAAGCGAGCTTTGCCCCATTTCAACCTCGGGCTGTGCTTCTTGAAGAGGAGCCTCCTCGATAGGCTCTTCAAGCACGCCTACATGTACGGGCACTTCCACTTGGAATGTTTAGGTTGGAGCTTCCAGTTCCAACTCTGCTGTCATATCATCGATCAATGTGGCATCTATGTCAAGAATGTGTTCGTTCTGAGTTGGAACCTCCTGCTCTAGCTCCTGGGCCACTTCATCAATCAACATGGCCTCAGCGCTTGAGTGTTGTTGCGGTTGGGGAGGGTTAACTCCAAAATTTGTCGGGGGCCCTCGAATCATTTCCTCGGTGAGGTGATTGTCCCGGCAGTACATACAGTAGACGTAGAAGCTCAAAAAGAATCGGCATCGACGGATGGTCCAAGTCCGTGAGCCGTGGATTGTGAAAGTATTTAAGCCTGGGTGGTTGATATTTCCTCTAGGAGGTAGACGAGGGATGGACTCGTGCATCTCCATGAATTCCTTGATGATTACATTAAACCACCGAGCGTAGGGCACATTCTTCGATCTCCGATTCTCCTTTTGCCGAATCTAGTCTGTAAGATCATTCCAGATCAGCTGCGTGAAATCGTAATTTCTGGAGAATGCGAGTCCGTGAAAGAACCGCAGTATGTTGCCATTGCCCTCGTTGAAGCCGACATGCTTGGGCGATAGACACTTGTTCACAATCCCGAACGGTGTCTTCCACGGATGAGGGATACCGCTGCTCTGGACCTGAGCTACCTTGATGAGCTGCGGTTGATATCCCATCTGCATGAATCATGCACCATTTCTGCATCTGATGGGAGTGGGTCGTAGTTTGCGCTGTATGGCAAGTCCAGAATCATCCCGAACCGGTTCATGTCCATATCTATGTGTCGCACCCCAATTATGGTTGAGAAGGAGAATGCTCCATTATCCACTGCTCCTTCTATACATCCCCAGAATTCCTGGAGATAGACCATTGGCACCGATGCGGTGACCGTCAATGCATTCCAGATGGGGTGGCCTTGCAGGATAGAGACAATGATCTCATCTGGACACCGAAAGGTGCTCAGATCGAGCTGGAAATTCGTATCCTGGACCTTCAGATACAAGTTGTGGTCGTATATGTGATTATAACGAGGGTAGCGATCCATCTGAAAAATAAGAGATATATAAGTTCATTAGTTCATAAATTTGATTTTAGTCGAAATTGATTTAATTTCATCAAACTATAATATCGTATCAAGTCATGACATGTTTGATGAATTTTTGAATTGAAATCGTGTAGCATGCATATAGGATACTTGATTTTGAAAAAATGTAATAGCATGATTGTAATTTAGAATTAAACATATAACGCGTGAAAAGAGTTCGAAATTTCTAAGTATTTGATCGCGGGAAATGTCACTTTTCATGCCGAGATATTTTTCGCTAGATAAATTTGGTTGTCAAATTGATTTCAATATCCCATCTGCATTGATGTCAATTGAAATAACTCCGTTTAATTTTGCGATCGAGAAAATTTTACTCGTCGCTACAGTGTAAAAGACTTATAAAAATTCCGCGTAAATTTGCGATCGAGAAATTATTTCTCAGGTACATTTACTATCAAAAAATTTTCCTCGATTGAATAAAATTTTTCGATTTGAAATTTGTCGAGCGGTACGTGATTTTAGATCCTAAGTAAAATTTTCGCTGCGATATTTTTTCTATCGAGAAATTACTCAACGAAAACTAAGTCGATCGTCGAGAAATTTTTCGATCAATTAAATCCTAAGCGGCGAATTTACGATCGAAAAATTAAGCGTTGAAAAATTAATTTTTCGCTGCTAAATTTTTGCGACAGAAATAAAATTAAATCGAAAATTCTATTTTGCGATAGTAAGTTTTACGCTCGATCTAATTTGCATCTAATTGTCTATTCAGTGCTTAAATTTTTTCGCTCACAAAAAAATCCTGATTAGATTTCTCGATGGTAATTAATTTCGGTCAAAACCTTCTATCTTAACGACTAAGTCAGAATGAATTCAATTAAGACTATTTGCGATCGACAAAGTTGTTCGATGGCTTCAAACATTCAAATGCCCAATTTTATCTAAACTCAAATTAGAGTCGAAGATGTAGATTTTCTGAAGATTTATACTACCAGATTCATAAAGAACATCGAAACTATCTTAACTGCTGGCATTGATCTCAGATAAAACTCATAATCATGCCTAAATCACTATAAAATAGTATACGGTTTTCTCTGTTTTGAAGAACAGTCGAGAATCTAATCTTAATCATGCGAAAAACTACAAAATGCAGATGATAATGAAGTTAAATCACACGCAAATGTCAATAGAATCTCATTTATACCTTAAACAGACAATTTGGTGTTGAAAATCGAAAGATTTTTGAGAAATTGGAAATGTCTGTGAAAGTTTTTTGAGAGAGAAATTTTTGCGATTTAGGGTTGCGTGAGAAAAAGTTTTTCGACTGACCAAAAAGTGAACTTTGATTAACACGCTGTAAGTCAATGTTGGGTTTGCGATTTGACATTTTGCAATTAAATGGATCAGGCCCATTACTTATTTGCGTTCGAGAAATTTTTGATTCGAAAATTGCTCTTCTATTCAAATTTTTTCGATCGCAAATTACCGCGGCTAATCAAAATCGTTCCCAACACTGTTTATGATCGAGAAACTTATGATCACGAATTAATTCTTATATCCAGTTTCTCAATAGTAAGTACTTCTAAACTTTTCAGATTGACCCCTATTTCAAATAAAAATCACATTGTAAAGCTCCCCCTCAGAATTAAAATAAATGCAATTAACTCCTGTAGGTATTTTTAGTAAAATAAACCAAAAAAATAGGCATTAACGAAATAAACAGGTAATGAAAAGAATTAATAAAATAGCAAACTTCGTATAAATAAGATACGAGTTACGTAACTCGTATTAATATTATACGAATTACTTGTCCAGCTGGAAAGATTCCAGTTGGACTGCACGTGACATAACTCGTATAAATTTTATACGAGTTATAAACGTAACTCGTATAAAATGAGTACGAGTTAGATCCGTTTTAAACGAACCCTAGCGGCGGCCATACGAACAGACGAAGACGAAGAAGGTTGAAGAAGCCTCCGCCGCCGAAGGTTGAAGAAGCTGCCGAACCTCAAGGCCGACCTGCCGCCGCACCTCAAGGACCTTCCGGGATTCGCCGCCGACCAGCCCCCCTCCGCGACACGCCGGCCCGCGTCGTCACCCCGCCTCGACGTTTGCTGCCGTTTGCCGCCGCCCGCCGCCGTCGACGTTTGCAGCCCGCCGCCGACCCGGCTCGGCGAGGTCCTCTGCCTCGAGCAGCTGCCCCGTGAACCGCCGTCCCGCCTCGACGAGTGAACGCGCGCAGCCCCCCTCGACCCGGCGCCGCGCCGCCGACGCCCGCCGACGCACGCTGCCAGCCGCCGCCCCCTGCCACCCCCCCGCCGCCGTCGACGTTTGCCGCCGCCCGCCGACGCACGCTGCCAGAAGCCGCCGTTCGCTCGAAGAGCTGCCCCGCGTCCTGCCGCCCCGCCTCGAAGAGCCGCCGTCTCGACCCGCTGCCGGCCCGCCCTCCTCGACGACCCGCCGCGTTAACCGTCGCCTCGACCCCGTTGACGATCTACGCACGATTCGGTGAGCGATCCCTGTTATTCGTTTTTTTAGTTTTATTTTACGAAGTATTTTATTTTATCGTCGATATTTTTACAATAGAAAAACTGATTGATTTATTTGCACTCGTTTTTTTACTGTAGATGGATTTAGATTCTTATTACGGACCTTTTGATAGTTCGGTGTTGACGATGCAGTCCAATCATCGTAGTAATGATTTATTGTTAGACGCGGGTGCGATCGATAGGACTATTAAGATTAGGTCATTAGAAAATGTTGTGTGGGGTACGAGAGACGCACCAAATATTCTACACGGTCGGTTATTAGAAAAATTGAACGATGTGGGTTATACAGCGTCTACAGCTGTATGTCACAGAGGGTTGACCCTCATTTGATTACAGCATTGGTAGAGCGTTGGAGAAAGGAGACCCATACGCTTTCATTTTTCTGTCGGGGAGGCGACCGTTACATTACAGGACGTAGGAATTTTGTGGGGTTTGCCTGTAGAGGGTAGTTTGTGTCTCCGGTGTGATCCAAACGAGGACGGTCACACAGTGGATAGACGAGTGCGAGCGGTTACTAGGTTTTAGACCACCTGCTGAGAAAATTAAGGGGTCATCGCTTTCGATGAAGTCGTTAGCGAGTTGGTTGTTGGCCCATCCGATTTCGGATGATTGTGAGGAGGAAGAGGTTGAGTGTTCAGCACGGGGTTACGCGATGCTGATCTTTGGTGCGGTGATGTTCCCTGACTGTAGCGCGAGCACCGTATCGTTGGACCTACCTTCAGCTGTTGGAGAATATTGATGCGGTCGGCACGTTTAGTTGGGGTAGTGCGGTCCTAGCGTTCTTGTACAGAGAGCTTTGCTCGGCATGCGAGCCGAAAAAGCTTAATATAGGCGACCCCTACGACTGTTGCAGGTAATTATATGAAAAACTATTATTAATTTTGTAGTTACGTTTAAAATTTGGTAATAACATGTGATTTTTTAGGCATGGGCCTATGTGAGGATCCTGCCATTTCAGCCAGTTCAAATGCTTCATCGTATCTCCATGGAGCCCACTATAGTCGACGAGATAGTCTTACCGATCCCGCCACATGCAGCGAGGTATGGTTGTTCATAAAGTTTTTAATTTTTTTTCCTTGTTACATTTATAAATGTTGTGTAAATATAGGTGGAACGCGTTATACAATCACACTACGTCGACAAATTCGAACTTACGCACCATCCGCGAGTGCCTTGATCGCCTGCGGGCGCATCAATTTGTCTGGGAGCCGTACAACATGACGCTGTCGGAGATTGTCGCACTTCCTCCCGAGTGCTTACCGATCGCGTGTCGCTCGAGGTGTCCCCTCATCTTCTTCAATGTCGTGGAGTGGCACTACCCCGAACGAGTCCTTCGACAGTTTGGAATCATCCAAGGGATTCCCCCTATACCTCCGTATCGAGATACCAATCTCCATACGTACGAGCGTCGACAGCGGTCGGGGATGGATTGGAGAACGCACCATGCGGGGTGGATTGGGTTATGGGAGGAGCGAGAGGATAACGTCGTTAACGGTCCTCCAACGACGACACTTGTCGGTGGAAGATGGATATTACAACTGTAACGCATCACTCGAATCACTCGCCTCTATATATCTCCACATGCGGCGCAGATGTCACGGGGCTTTCAGATGGGGATGCGGTTTTTTTTGTCGAGCATAGTAAGTTTAATTTATTTATTAATGTTATTTGTTTATTAGCTCAAATGACATAAGTTCCTTTCTCATTTTCAGGAACGAGGGGTTCACGACAGCTTAGGTTACGCGAGGAGCGGCAATTATGACGAGACGATCCTTTACTGGAGCAGATGGATAGCATGTTCATCTCGCGACGCCAAACTCATTGGAGTAGTCAGGCCGGACCATCTCACGTGCATGAGACGGCGCCATCTCCCCTACATCAGGCGGGAACATCTCAGGTGCACGAACCTGTTACTCGTCCTTTTTTGACGAGTTTTCGCCTTTCTCCAGTCGTCCGCAGCCCAACACAGCTCACAGCCAATCCTGTCATCTGCACCTCAACACGAATCACAGCCGGAAGTATATGGACCATCAGGTATATTAAATTGATTTAAATTTGAATTTCATAAGTTATTTACTAAAATTAAAATTTGGTTATCACATTTTAGGCGTTTACGACGCCTTCACCACGACCACGACGATCTCGAAGTCCGGCGGATGATGCGGAGCAAGGTACACGTCGAGGAAGTCGAGTACGTAGGCCAGCTCGTTGTGGGACCGGCGGTCATTTTGCTCATCATGGCCGATAGAGCGATTATGTGAAAAGATCGACTATGTTTTTTTTCCCCTTATTTATGTTTTTTATTATTATTACATTTTTTATTATCTTTCTATGTATTTATTATTAATTATTATTATCTATTTATTATTATTATTATTACAGTAGTTATTATTCCTTTCATTATTATTAGTATTTATTATGATTAAGAAACCAATTTTGCAAACCACACTATATATTTATTATAATTATTATTAGTATTATTATTAGTATTATTATTAGTATTTATTTTATTATAATTTTATTAGTATTATTATTTTATTTACGATTAGAAAACCATTTTGCAAACCACACTATATATATAAGATCAAATAGGGAGACAATATTCATTATTATTTTCAACGCCGTCCGCGTTGTCTAGCACGAGTTTCACACCCCTGTCCATCTCATTCCTGATGCGATTTCGACTATATCTTCCAGGACCATTCTCTCTCGACGAGAATCGTTATGAGAAGAGTCCAATCTTCGGGGTCCAATATCTTTCATCGTGCAATGGTTCGAAGGTACCTTCGTATGTCTTGTAATACTCCACCTTACTGTAGTATTGCGCCACTAATTACCGGAGTGAATTTGCCATTGACGACAAGCCGCTTGTGCGTGAGAACATGGGATGTTATGCCTACTCCAACCTCCACACGTGCATGTTCGCTCGTTGATCCTAACCACATATGTATGCTGATGAATCCCAAGTTATGACTTCTGCTGTATGTTGTCGGACATCAAAGCGGTATACAACGTGATCCCAAGATTCTGCCGTCCAACTTTGAAACAATCTCGTCGCATAACGTGACCAATCCGTTTCATTATTCGCCATTAGGGATGACGCTTCTTGAAAGCGATCACGAAATACTGTACGCAACCTGTGAATTTTAAGAAATAAAAGAAAACGTCATAACATAATTAGAATGAAAACAAACCACCGTGATAAGAGCTTACCTATGAAAAGTGAAATCGACGATTGCTCTTGCGGGTAGCATTCGAGCGCCTTTCAATACCCCGTTCAGCCCTTCTGAAATATTTGTCGTCATCACACCCGCATCGATATCCGCCGTCGTGTGCGAGCGTCCACTGTTGGACTCCTACTTTTTCTAACCAAGGTTTCGCCTGTTCATTAATTTGCGCAATCTGAGCCATAATGCGATCGAATTTGTCCAATGTTGGCGCAGTACCGGCTCTATGACATAGATCCTTCAATTGTTGATCCTTGAATTTTTTGTAGAAGTTTGACTTTACATGACGAAGACACTCCAACGTGTATTGCTGCTCTCATTGACGTGATACTCGCGTCTAGCAACCCTGATTGAAAATCGTCGACGGCACGTTGTAAGTGTTTCTTACTTTGAAAAATCATACCTCGACAAAACGTAGGGTTTTCTCTGTCGTAAAAGTCCCCGTAACCACCGTAGTCGTCTCCACCAGGAGGTGGCATTTGGTACGTTTGGAAAAATGGACGGACTGAAACAAAGCGTTGGAGCAGCAGAGTCCAGCGAGTGGTATCATCTGGCGCATCGTCGTCGTTGTCGTCGTCCTCGTTGGGATCAGGTAACTCAGCCAGTGGATCCTCATCGTCCCGCTTCCGAATCACTAACATCAACGTCTTCCTCTGGTTCAGGCACGAAATCTTGCTCGGGTTCTGACACCGCCGGCATATTGAATGGTACATCAAGCGTGGGCATCTCCAGGGAAACATTGCTTAACCCTGCTGTAACTGAGCCAATGTTGGGGAAAATCTGAATATGTATAACTCGAAGAACCAACTTCAAAATTTCGATGAGGCTCTTCGTTCAAATCAAAACTTGAATTTTCTATTATTTCAACGAAAACTTCAACACAATTGTTCTCCGAATCGGGATGGATCAAAAATTGTAAATCATTGTCGTTTGAGATTCGGAATAACTGATGAAAGAGGCGGGAATGGTGAAAGAATTCATTTTTAGCCTGGACAACTAGCGAAAAAACGACTGCTATCAGCACCCGTATTTCGAACAATAATGACATAAACTCAGAAAATTGGTGTTGCGACGAATTCGCCTATACGCAATAGGACGGATACTATAACTGACGACAGAATCGGATGATTGAATTATTTCACCCGCCGAAATATACTATGACTTGTATACGACTAGACACCATCTTTTTGTTATGTTTTAGGAATCGAAAGTTTAATTTTTGCGTTACTGATACTAAATGGAAGGGTATATATAGAGAAATAACTCGTATCAATCAAACACGAGGTACTCCAACTCGCCCGTAACTCGTACATAATTAATACGAGTTACTTCCATTATATGCATGGGCATGAGGGTTTGTCGGCCACGCCCGTAACTCGTATAAATTAAATACGAGTTACTTCCATTATTGCATGCGCAGGGTTGGTCGGCCACGCAAATAACTCGTATGCGTTTTATACGAATTAGTACCTCGTATTATTATAATACGAGTTAGAGTCAAATTTTTTGCCACGTCAGGTCAGCGCGCGACAGCGTCGTAACTCGTATGATTTTTATACGAGTTACTAACTCGTATGAAAATGATACGAGTTAACTTGCCACGTCAGGTCAGCGGGCCACCTTGCGGTCTTAACTCGTAAAATATTTCTACGAGTTACTAACTCGTATAATGTTTTACGAAGTTCGCTGTTTTATTAATGGTTTTATTAATAGGTTTATTCCGTTAATGCTTAATTTTTTTGGTTTATTTTATTAAAAATGCCATAAGGATATATACATTTCTTTTTCGTCTGAAAAAGAATATATACGTTGAATATTGTAAATAAGTACTTCAGTACTTGTCCCCACCGATTATGTTGGTGAAAAAGCACTGAAACAGTTCCTATATATGTATTCACCCCCATGGTCTCTTAAGTCATTCTTGGTTCACCATTAGTGGGCTTTCTATTTAGCAAATATTTGTCCACCTCTTTTGGTGGCCTTTATTTAGTAAAAATAATATGACTGGCATGTAAGTTCGACTTGTGGGCCGAATAGTCCGACTAGTCGGCCGAATAGTCCGATTAGGTGGACGAATTATCGTTTGACGATTTTAATTGCCGGATTTTTCGCCACGGTTGATGGCCAAGTAGCAACTATACGCCGCCTAGGCGGGTGCCTAGAGCGCCTTTTACAACACTTCAATAGCAATTAAAGTGGACAATAAATTTCAACGATATTTATCAGCCTCTCGAGTCTCGACCTTTATTTACCCTAGCCTTTATACTATACTAGTCACAGTTGCACACCCCGATGTGTGTGCAACCTACTTATCAAAATTTTAGCAACAAAATCATGATATTATAAAAAAAGGTAATGCGGCAAAAACGATGAGCAAAATGCTTGTTCAATCCCATGTTCAATTTTTAGTATATTATATGCAGTTTTAGTGGTAAAAACTTAGCAGTTTCCCGACAGTTTCTTATATGTAGAGTAATGGGGAGTTATTGATACACCAATAACTGACAATTGGCTAGAAATTTCGGTGTAGTTGATACACCAAATTGTAGAAATTGGCAGTTTATAAATGGTCCTCACCATTTGAAGATATAAATGTGCCTAAGAGGGGGGTGAATTAGCTTATAAAATTTTATGCTTCTTCTTTTCACAAATCCTAAATGTAGTGACTTAGATATGCCTACTGATGCTTGTGCCGAGTATGCATGATATATCCTAGTTACGTCGGATGTGTGTCGGATCTGTCTCACATAGACCTGTCAAAATGGCTCGCGGCCCCCGGGCCCGCCCGCCCCGCCGTGCATATGGGGCGGGCTAGGATGGATTTTAAGGCCTGCCAGAAGGCAGGGCGGGGCGGGCTGGCCCGCCAGTTTAATAAAATTATATATATATTTTATATTATATATTATGTTTTAAATATATTAATTTAATAGTTATGATTCATTAATTATACCATAATTAATAACATATATATTTATAAATATAATTAATACGTTGTTTTATCCATAATTTATTATTAAATACCTTAATTAACTAAAACTAATTAATAAATTAAATTATAAAATAAAAATATAAAAAAATAAATATATATAGGCGGGCGGGCCTGGCCCGCCTAGACCGCCGCGGCTCGTCGGGGCCGGGCCGAGCCTCCAATTTTAGGCCCGCCAGATGGCGGGCCAGCCCGCCCTGCCCCGCCAAGTGGCGGGTTTTGGCGGGCGGCGGGCAACCCGCTGGGCCCGCCCATTTTGACAGCTCTAGTCTCACAGCGATAAGGAAATAACTGAAAACTAAATGCGAGACATGATTTTTATAGAGGTTATATCCCCAACTGGATTTACTCTTCTCCTTGAGGTTTGGTCCCCAAGAGTTTAACCAATCACTATAATGCACCGTAGCTGGATACAAAACTGATTGATTAGCACAATAATACAACCGAAACAAAGTCGAACACTAGACACACTAGGTTACCACAGACGCCGAGTTTCGTTCCTCGGAATCTCCTGATTCCGACGAGACACAGCTCGCTACCGAAGGGCCCCCGAACTCGTCCTTCCCTTCACGTGTGCGTAAACGTCGACCTTGCCTCTTTGGTATTGCTCACATCTCGGAGACAATACGTCCGAAAACAGAATATATGGTGGGAAAGGTAGGAATAACGGGATGAATCACTCGTGCAGTGATAGAATAGCAATTAAAGCTCAGTATGGCAGAAAGCTTATCGCAAATGGAGGCTCAGGAATCTCTCAATATCTGCTCAAAAATCTCTCGTAGGCATATGTTCTCAAGTTCTAAGGCCTCGAAATTATGAAGTGCAGCTCATATATAATCCTTTTCAATCAGCACTTCACATGGAAAATCATATCATATAATAATCACCAAATCAAGCATAGTTTCCATGCAATTTTCGAGTCAATCATACCATATAAATCATGCTCTTAATAAATCATCACAACGGTCATATAACACATTAAAGCATGACTATATTCCATATAAAAGCTCAATTTTGTTCTCAAGCATATTCAACCATTTCGCATATATTTACCATGTCAAAACTTTCCATTAGTGATTCCTGCTATCAATTTCTAAAGTCAATCCAGTTTTACTTTCCAAGTATAGCACACGAGATAACAACATATCAATTTCATATTTAGCACAGATCAATCATATTTACCATGTTTAGCACATAATATCTATCATATCACAGCTGTCACGAATTTACTTGTCATGCCACAACTTTCCATATTTCCAGAGATCACATCCGCGTTTAGCATATTACCTTATAATAGCATCTTATCCACAAAGTCAATCAAATTAATTCTTTCGTAATATAATATTCCAATCAGCATAAGGAAAGATATTATTCAATATTGCGCATTAAATTCAGTGGAAAGGATGCAAAGAATCGTATATGTGACTTTTGTCCAGGAATGACCTACTATCAACGGATGTAGTACCTCCGTCCCACTTATTTCTTTCATCTTTCTATTTCGGGGCGTCCCACATAATTCTTTCCATTTCCATTTTTGGTAAAAAATTATCCCACTAATTACACAATTAATATTATAAAAGTCTTCTTGATTTGCGTGCCCACTAATACTTTTCTCTCTCCATACCTCAAAAGTGTACTATAATATTAAATAATGTGGTTTCTTAATCTCCGTGCCCACTAATCTTTGGGAACAATTAAATGGCGGAGGTAGTATCACTTTTCATATATAAACAGAATATTTTCCTTTTATAACTCAGTAGGATATCTCATGCGTTATTTCCATATATAGCACATAATGATAAATCCTATCACATGGGTTGTCTATAACATGCGATCACCTAGTCTCATCAACTAATCATCAAATCATATGCGAATCAAATATTCACACTTTAATCATCTATAGCGCTCATAATCAATCCATGTGTGAATATTTTCATATACTTAGACATTGTATTGATCATAAATCGAATTGCTTAATTTATGGACCTAACGTCATTACAATTACATTGTTCATCAAAACTCTCTAACACTCATGTAACAAAAAGGTCAACACCATCAATAAATATAGTATAGATTTGCAAGGCTAATGATGCCATTTCGCTGTCCAATTATGGGCCTTCGCTAGACAATACTGTCCAATGGGCCAGAAAATGGGCCTCATTTGATCAAAAGCATCTATACTATTCATCTCTCGAATTTTCTCGCCCTTTGGATTTTGTTCCATCCATATTGGCGAAGAATAAATCAAAATCGCTCTTTTGACGGAGAGACCAAGTGAAGAAGAAGAGTGATCCCATAATTGGTCGAGTAAATCATGTGGAGAAGACTCTCTGCGCCTCTCCGAACAATCGGATCCTCCATACGTTTGTCCAACGCGCCGCCGAACCTCAGGCGTCCGGTGCCGGATTTATGCCGCCGCGCCTCCACCGAATCTGGTTTGCGTCGCTTTATATTTTCTTTTGGGTGATTAGATTTTCCGTAATCCATCCCACGGATAACTGTTGAATATCGATATGCGTATGTGTTGTGCTTGTGGATTGATGTGCTAGGCTAGAAATATAGTTGGGCAGAAATTTTTACCGAAATGACGACGAAGAATGGAGGTTTTGATTTGATGTGCAGTGACTTCAAAGAGAGTTGAGGACGTTATGCCGATTGCCACTGGTCACGAGCGCGAGGAGCTCGAAGCTGAGCTCAAAGTTAGTGTTCATTTCGTGATAATTCAATGATCAATTATCTCTCACAACCTTTCTGCTGATGCTGTTCGCCGGAATCTCTTTAAATTAGGGCAAAAGTATTCTGGAAATCAACTACCCTGTGGGTCCTTTCGGTACAAAGGTCTGTTTCTTTACGCACGCCTCGATGCTTGAGTTAATGGATGTCAAATATTGATGTGCATTCAACCTGCAAATATGAAAATCGTTTCGAAATCGAAGAACATGTCTCTTTTATGGTGATACCACTCTTGTTCCTCCCTCAGGAATCACCATCAGTTATTCAATCATACTACGACAAACGAATCGTGGGCTGCCCTGGCGGCGAAGGAGGTAAGTGAATTCATCTCATTGTTCAAGAAAAAAATATGTGATTGTTACTCTTCGAATCTTACTCTTTTGCCCTTTGCTTTCCCCGTGTCGTATTCACAGAGGATGAGCACGATGTTGTTTGGTTCTGGCTGGAGAAGGGCAAGCCACATGAATGCCCAGTTTGCTCTCAGTATTTTGCAGTCAGTTTCTTATATGAATGTGGACATTTTCTTCAAAGAACTATTTATGTGATGATGGCCTTTGGCCTATTGTGATGCTTAATGTAATAAACACTTACGTTTACAGTTGGAAGTTGTTGGCCCTGGAGGACCTCCCGACGGCCATGGAGACGAAGAGGATGGCAACCATCACCACTGATATAGAAGGAATATGTCAGAGTGAGTTAAATAATTCTGAGAATTTCTTTGTCGACTATCTTGATAGTACAATTTGTTTTTGGTTATTCGTTGGATCCCAACGTAGTTCTGATACGCGGAATTATGAATAATTGAGGCGAAGCTGAAGGTCGAGTTAGCCACAATTCGTTGTGTTTTACGAACGTGATTTTTCGTACTCTTTTTTTTTTTTTTTTTTTCTCGGTAACTATCGACTGCGTTGAGCGACTTGCGGTGCAATGGCATCTTTAAGTCATACCGCAGCTTTCTTTCTTGAAAAGATTCTGCTTCTGTAATAAACCTGGTTGGTGATGGTTGCCCATAATCTTTTAATTTTGGTACATGAAAAGTGTATTAATACGAAGGTTGGATTCAGAGAAGAGGAGCGAAACAACCATAAGTTAGTTGTAGGAACACGAGTATAAGAATCATTAAGGCTACTCATAGCATCTCCAACCCCGCACATAAAAACGTAGGTATTTTTAAGCGATAAACAGTTACTACAGTGCATTTACTCCAATCGTTAAACTATATTTTCTATATTAACTTTTACTCCATAACTCTATTTTTACACCAAAAATCACATTTTTATATATTATTATCATAATTGACTTATTAAATTTTATATTATAAAGATTACAAAGTCAATTATTATAACTATTTAGAATAAAAAATATAAAATAAGCATATTCTTTAATTATATTTTATTAGGAAAAATCAATAAATAAAAGAAATTATGTTATTTTTACTTTTATTATTATAATAAAATATCAAATATTTTAATATTTTAAATATAATAATATAATTATAAATAGAAACTGCAATTCTATATTTTATGTTGAAAAAAATTATGTGTACTCTAAAACTACAGTTTTCTCTAATTAATACAATATTAAAATGTAAAGTACATTGAAACGTTCTTTATTTTTATATTTTTATTAAAAAATAAAATATCAATTGGAGATGCCACTGAGCATAACTACAAAAGACGAGCAATATGAAAAAATAGATAAGTGGGCCTTGAACTGCTCTAATCTAACAAAACTTAGGTGGGCCAGGAGCCCAAATGGGGTGAGGTGAGGACGTGTGTATTACTGTGGGTCCCACTATGCACGCGCAGTGTTAATTAGAGATAAATAATTATTTGATTGAGGAATCAATTATTGATCTTCATGGATAAGGTGGATAGTAATTACAATACTTGTAATCTCCGTATAGGATGGGAGTGTTTTAGCTGTTGGGAAAAAAGCACGTCACTTTCAGATTATTGGAAGGAACGAAGCATGACAAAGTTGACGCCCATCTCTAGACTAGATTTGTAGCTGAAATCCGCTTTTCCTCCGTTTGGTAAAGTTTCTTTTTTATCTACATAATATATTTCATAGATTCATGACAAAAAAGGTTAATTTCGTGTGAAATTATCAGATCAGCTGGTTTTGCTGGAGGGAGCTATTTCGTCGAACCTTTTCTCCGATTGATGTTTATGGTGGGTGCGCTCTTGCGCTTTGGATCAGTTGCAGCTTGGGTTTTTCATATAATTGCTTGCATGGGGTAAGTAAATTCATGTATTTAGGATTTTTTATTGGTTGATTATGTGCTATTTTGTTGGCTTCTATTGGTCTTGATTTAGGTTTTATTGCTCTGAAATTCCAATGGTTTTTGCTGTGATATGTGGGGAAAGTAAACTCAATCGATTTTTTAGCGATTATACATATGAGCTTCAAGATTGAGGTTCCCCTCTTTGGTTTCTGAAGTACAATATTTCGACGTCTATTTCATGCCAATGGAGATAGTTTTTTTTTTCTAAGTTGGAGGATCAACAATGAATGATTCTTTACGTTCTTCGTAAACTCTTCGATTCGTTCGGCTGTCTACGATGATCTAATTACTCAGATCGATCCAATCCGTGGCTGATTATATCACTTTTCACTTTGAGTTTTGTCCTTTTCGCGCCCCTTTTGGAACAGAACAGTTGCTGTTTTGGGTGCGATGCGAAGACCAAACTAACCTCAAAACTCGGCGATTCCCTAAAAGGGCAAAACGGTCAATACAATCAAAGAAACGCCCTTTCCGAGGATTTCTGGACGACGAGCACTTGCGATCTGGAAAATAACACGCTGCAATCTTGCGGAAGTATGTCTTCTATCAGTATCAATGGCGTAGGATGTTCGAGTGGAACGCCAGAATTCGTTAACCATGGTTTGTTTGTTTTGCTAATTTTGTTTTTTGAAGCATTTTATCTTCTACAGCATTTTTAATATCTGTGATGATAGGTCTTATTCTATGGAATCAGACGAGGCAAAAATGGGTCGGTGAGAAAAAAACTGGAATCGCTCGAAACAGCTCCTCGAGCCAAGGCTAAGGTGAGATAGTTAAAGCGTTTATCACGAAGGGAATTGGCAAAAAAAGAAAAAAATGTATCGCGCTTTGTGAACATTTGTAAAGTCTGTGCATTTGGGCATTTCCGAGGAAGGAATAATCCTCTTGAAACGCTTATTGGAGTATAGTCCTACAACTTTCACGAATTCGTTTTTCATCCTCTAATTTGTCCCCGTCCAACTTCATAAATAGTCTTTTGTTTTCGTAATGAGTACCATTTTTTTGTGTAGTTGGAACTCGACGTACGATTCTCTGCTGAGCAGTAACAAGTCGTTTCGCAGGCCCGTCCCTCTTGCCGTAAGTCTATGCCTTCGTTTTTATTACATTATTTCCTCGTATATAACCTAAGTTCGTATTTATTCGATCATTAAATGAAGGAAATGATAGATTTTCTCGTCGATGTTTGGGAGCAAGAGGGACTGTACTATCCATGATGAAATTGCAAAGAAAGGCAAAAGAAAAAGCTCGCTTTCTTCTTCTTATTATTATTTTTTCCAACATGAAAGCGAAGAAACTTCGATGAAAAACGATATGAAGCTATGGATTTTTCGACTTCTGCAAATATTAATGTGCTGTACATGGCTTTCTTTACATTGGGCTTTTACGAAGGAAAACTAGTTTGAGTCTTATTCTTTCGTATGGCGGTGAAGTTTGTATTTGCTATAGCAGTTTTTTGGGTTTTCTCCGTAGGATCGAAATAAGATCTACGCCAGCCGAGCAGGCAAAGTGTGGCGCCGAAGCCATTAATTGCTAACAAATTTGAAATTCCTTTACCAACGATTCGTAGTTAGTTGCTACAAATTCGAAATTCAGTTACAATGGTCGACGAGAGAGCAAACCGTCCCACTCTGTTTTCATTCATTCACTGGATAAACAGAGGAAAATCCGCGAAAGAAAACCTCTATTTATCACCACTAATTAGTTGAACTGAATTCGGCGTAAAACAGACGAAAACCAAGTTAAAACTTTCATTCATTTAACTACAAAGTACAAAGGTTCAGACCGACGCGAAACCACAAACGACGGGAAATTAATACAGAAAAAGAGAAGCACAAGTATGGTAAGAAAACCTACAAATTCACATCTTCTTTCCCTTATTCGATTCCTTGGTACAAATTCAAACACACTCACTCCCTCCCTTTCAAGTTTCAACTATGAGTTGTCAGGCCGTTCTCCACGCCCAAACCATACAACACGCCCGAATACTTCTCCATCGACCCAATGAACATAGTCTCCTTAAGCTTCCGAAAGTAAACAGAGTCAGCAAACTGTCCGAGCCCGCCTGGTGACAAACTCCAACCCTCTCGACTTCTAACAGCTCGGCCAACTTATTCAGACCGCCATGAAGGCTGTTAGAGAACTTCATCAGATGCTTTATGTCATAAAGCACAGGGAAATACACATTCATCAGCGTAAAGAACCCAGCTTGAGTCTCGGGCAAGGGCTTGCAGGTCAAGATCTTCAGCAAGTATCCAAAGTCATAGCCACTGTGGAAAGTGACCCAACTCACGGCGTCGTTCAAGACGATCCCCGAGGACATGAGAAGCTCGGCGAATCGCACAGCATCGACGCCCTTTTCCTTGTTCTTCGCAAAGTCTATACCACTCTCTCTCAGAGCTCGATGGAATCGTTGGCAAAAACGTCCTCGTTTGGGTCGAATTCCCTGAAGTTGAACTGCCATATGCAGTACTTATCAGTCCCGCAAGTTGGAAGGTTCCCCTTTTCGTCAGAAAAGGTGAGCCCAACTTGGATGAGCTTCAGCAGATCGACGTTGTCCTTGAGGGTTTGGTAATGATAATCGCTAGGGTTCTTGAAGCTCCCCACGGGCCTTAGGACGATGCCTGGAAACTCAGAGTCCATAGCAACGTACGGATAGTCGTCGACGATTTCGCGGATCAGATCGAATTCTTGCTCGAGATTATCGGCCCACACATCCCTGATTTGAATCGAGTCGCTTTTTCGATAGAACTGACATCTTTCTAACATCAATCGAATCACAAGTTTCCCTGGAAGATTAAACCCCTAATTTCTTAAATCCTCTACGCCGAATACCCAAGATCTGAACTTTACTTGAGCCCAAGTCACAGATCTGCTAGCAAAGTAAAGAAAAAGCAGTTGTTAGAACAAATTAGTCAAAACCATCACTAGATCGACGAATCGGCAGCAAGTCAAGGCATATTCGTACAGAAAAAGATAAAATGATATATTAATCTTCCTACGAAGTGAAACAGTAGAGAAGCATACCTTAAGATTAGATCGATTACAGAAATTCAGGCACGATACGGATATATATACAGATCTGATGTATGTATTTGTAAAGTGGGTAAGAAATGGGAGAAAGAGAAGACGAAGAAGTGGCTACTTTTTAAGGGCTATGAGGACGATAAGGTATATAAGGCGGCGTAGGGGGAGAAAAGTAAATAAGAGATTTCAACAAAAAAAAATATGAATAAATTAAGGGCTGACGATGAACATTAAATCTTTACTTCTTTTGAATAATTATTTCTTTATTGATATTTAGTTTTTGGAATTAATCATTAATGAGATTGCATTAACGAGGCTTGTGGGGCCCATTATCCCCTCCTGAAAGACAATATATACCAAGGTTTTGTGTTTCCACGTCACCAATTTTCAATTTAAGTAAAATAATCCTAGAAGAAAACGAGTTTTTTTTTTACGTGTAATTTTGAAAAACTGTTCAATTTGGGAAACCCATGCTCGAATTCTTTTTGAATAAAATCATTAATATGCTATCATTTTGAAAAGGACGGAAGAACTTAAGAAACATTTTAATGTAGACAAATGAAAGAATAGTCAATGTCATAGCCTGCAAATTATGCCAATCACCTAACTTATATTAACACATATGTATGACAGACAATCTCACTCAAAATATTGAACTTGGGAATTTATTTGTGATGATATTGAATGGGGTCTATCTTTTTTTGTTGGAATTTTATATTGTGTGCAAATTTATTTATTTATTTTCTCTTTGTATTTTTTGTCTGCACCCGCAAAGGTTTGTGCCGCTGAAACTTTCATGTAAGAAGTCCTTATTTAAAAAAAAAAATTAATCGTTTCGTATATACCTGTATAATTATATATTTCATAAATTATTTTATTCAACTTATAGCTAAGTACTTGACTGGGGTTGTGTGCGGCTATATTAATATATGTCGATTGAATAGGAGTCCTATTATTGGCAATGTTTTAACTAATTTATAATGTTCAGAAGAAATCCATCCAAGCCCAAAACATCGAACATGCAAATGGGTTGAATTTAGACGAAAAGACACACAGTTAATTTCAGTTAATACATACATAATTACATTTCCCAAATAATCCCAAATATAAAGGAAAAAAAAAAGTAAGTATAATAATATTCGGATTACACAATTAACCAGAAATGTCATGGAGAAAAGGGTCTATTTATTAGGGGCTCTTCCTGCAAGGCAAGATATTCCTTACCTTACATCATCAGCTTTAGTTGCCAGTTCTTGTTTAGTTATTCAATAAGTATGAATCAATTTCAATTTCTTTGAGTATATCTTCGATTGAGGTTGTATAAAGTTGTGGTCTATTTTCATTTTGGTTCTTTGGCTCTTTTTACGGCAGGTCTTTACTTTGAAGAATGGCATCTTTTGAATCAAATGTTAGCTTCGATGATCAGACCGAGCTGGAGAAAACTGAGAACAAGTTGTCAGTTATTGGAATAAAGCTTCAGAGGTTGCCCGAAAATAACAAGACATTGTTGCTTGCCCATCTTGAGGTAGTCTGAGTTTTGTGCTCTTTCCTTTCGTCTTTACTCAGTTAGTTTCATGAGCAGAAAAATGCAGTTGAGGACTTAGGGTTATTGGCAGACTCCTTTGGAAGCTTTTATGAATGTCTTTGTGATGTTTATGATCGTCAGGGTTATATACTATTGACGATTACGGGTTTTTTTATCCTTTAGTTCGTTCATGATTGCTTGCATCGAGAAAATCATGAACGATATAATAGAATATAGCGATGAATTGTCGTTGGAAAATTTGAAGCCCCTATTGCCAATAAGCGTCAAAATGGCCTACGAGGTGCGCTATTTGTAATTAAGTTGCACCTTTTCATTTTAGACGTTGTATGACCATTACTTTATTTCAGGACATAATTTCGCACGAGCTTGGAGTGAGAATATTCGAACGAAATTCTACAAAGCTCGGGCCATGGCTTATAGATGCTGGCAAGCAGATCGAGCTTCTGAGTTCAAGAGTACGATTTAATCGTTTCTCAGTTGATGTTATCCGGGCGTACAATGTCGCATATGGCTTTGAGGCATGTTTCTCAACCTTAATGCGATATGTTTGTGCTTTTTTTTTCTCCAATTGCGGTTCAACCTTAACCATTTTCGCACAAATCCCGCAAGATATTCAAATTCTTGGGTTGAAAAAATCCCTCTTGTATTCGAGCGCTTTTTTTCTAAGTTAACTAGGGTTTTCTCGCTTTGGTTATTCTATGTATCTACTTATATATCGTACCTATACGCGCAATTATTCGTATATGTCTATTGGAGAAGATATATTATACGCGCGCTAACCGTATTTTTAATTTTTATTACTAGACGACGCCAGATGATAATTTAGGAATCTCAAGCGAAGTCACTATAACATTTTGAGAGTTGGAACAATTGTAATGGCGATTCTGCTTCTGATGTGGGAATTATGCATAAAGTAGAAAGTATGGAGTCGACGGCGAATGCTGGACAACATCGTAGTTGATTTCTACCAATCTTTTATGCATTGATCATCGATATGCACTTTTCAAGCGCTCATCCTCAGATAAAGCTTTCGTTGTACTACACAGCGATCTTATGAGAATAAGCGCTTACCATCAACTTTACGATGATGGCGTGATTAGGGTAGGGCGCAAAATACATGCCTGCTATTTTAACGGATATAGCGCATTTGAATTTTTTTTTTCACTTATGGTTATACAGGAAATTTTCTCGTTACTCCTTTCTTCGTTTAAGTGCTTGTTTGGCGAGCCAAGGAGGCGTAACTTAAAGCTTTGGATATTCTGGCCATGGTGGCAAAATGCAAAGGCATGGTGCTGCTTTGAGGTATGTTATCAACCGTACCCGACGTGCGCTTTTTTTTCATTTTGTTGCGCAGTTCACCAAAAACTATCCTTTCGAGCAAATCCTGAAAGATCTTCAATTCTTGAGTTGGAAATCTCTTGTATCCACTGCTTTTTTTTCCTACGCTAAACTAGGGTTTTCTCTCTTCTGTTTCTTTATCTACTTCTTATAACGTACCTATGCGCGCAATTCTTCGTACGTCTATTGGAGAAGGCGTATTATAACTTGTGTTATTAACTCTATTTAATCTCTATTACCAAACGCCACCAGACGAAAAATTAAAGATATCGAGCGAAGACACCACAACATGTTGGAGAGTTGGAATTATAGTAACGGAGATTCTACTTCTAACGTGGGAATTGCACGTGAAGCAGAAAGTATGGAATTGACGACGAATGGTCATGTAAAAATATCTCTGCTTAAAAGACGATTGGCTGAGTTGACGTTTTTTCTCTAGTAAATCGTATAAGTAAAACAATAGTGCAATCTACAGAAAAACACACAAGCGCGTGGCAATTGGCGTACATAACTGCGCATGCGATCTGAGTATTAAATTAATTCGAGTGATTAGCTTTAAACGTGATAGGTTAGATTAGCATTTGATTTTCAATTGCTAGTTATACAACTTAATTCTGTCTAAGGGGGTGTTTGTTGAAGGTGATCCAACATTCCGGTGATACCCATATACCGATGTGGGTATCACTGGAATGGGGATCAAGGTGATGTGTCATCAGTGTGTTTGTTTTAAGGTTATTTCATTTTGCAGATCAACGCGATATTGAAGTATTCTGTTTGTTTAATGACTGTGATGTGTAGGGTGATGCTGTATAAATATCATATTTGACCCTATACATATGACTTAAATAATATGTTAAATTTTTTTAAAGTGATATTTTATTTGATAATCATTATATATTAAAATTTTAATTTATAAGCATTATTTATATTTATTCTTTTTTAAATATAAGTTTTAATCTTTTAAAATAACTGAAGTATTTTTAAGATTTAATTATCTTAATCATGTAATTATATTTATAATGGCATATAACGTAATAATGTTAAAATACGAGGGTAGTCTCGTCCATTAAAAAGTTAGATAGATCACCTCATCACCGTGATGTTGGATCACCTAGGTTTTTTTGGGTGATCTGAAATATGAAATATCACCTCATTTTCATCAACTAGGTGATCCATCATTCCGATGATGACTCATCACCTAGACTAAAAAAACACAGTGATAAGTGGTAAACGAGAGGAAACGGTGATGTTTTGGGAGATCACCCCGAAACAAACACCCCCTAAATGTATGTACATATGGCCGCAGTGATTTTGGAGATCGTCCATCATAGTAAGAAAATAGGGTTTTCGACCATAATTTATCATGTTGCCGAGTTTTTTTCGCAATTATGTGTCCCGCGCCTGCGATGCAAGAACATAACAGCGCGCTCGTGCTGGGGCGCTAAATTATCGGAAAAGATTCCGACTTTCTTAAGTATTGACGCACGTGATGCTGCATATTCATTTGGGGCAGGAAATATCGCAATTCAACGTCGTAGTAACGGTCAAAACAAGAGAACATATTCTCAGACACGAAAATTAGATACGGAATTAGTTTCGTGTGTAAATCATGAGTATGAGAAATAGATTCTGACACAGCTTTTTATTTATAGTTCAAAATAATTTAATGATTTTATTTAGACATGTTTTAGATACGGAAATGAAAACGGAAATGTGACAAAATTCGTTTTGAAACGGAATATATCCGTGTCCAAATTTGCTACGAGAACATCCACTTACACATCAAATACAGACAAGTCAGTGTCTAATGACTTAATAGATATGGAATTTTAACTTTAGACACCGGATTTTTCGTGTCTACTGATCGCGTGCGTGTACGTTAATATATTAACTAAAAGTTCGTGCAAGTACGTCAAGTAATAATTAAAACAAATATGTTATAACTAGCACCACAGCACGATAGACATGTACCTATCGTTTGTAACATAGCTATAGCGAATATCCGAGTATCGAACACAAGGAGTAAATTGAGTACTTAGTAATAACCTATCATTTGATATTTAGCTAAATAAATATTTTTAGTTGTATTTTGATTTATAAAATAAATTCTAACAAAACCAAAAGCTTGAATGCAACTTTAAAATATTTAAAAATATAACGTTTATATAAAATAAATGTACTCGGAGTTTCGAATCCCGCTAGGTATCATTGACGAGGCTGTAAATTATCGTTAACACAAATATAGTGACTAAGTCGCGGTAATTCCTACTCACGCCCGAATTTGCTGTCGCCCTAGACGGTTGTGAGAATATATATTAATTTACCTAAGCGAGGATCGATTATTTGCTGTCACCCTATAATCGAACTCCTATCATTTTATGAAGGGCCTAATCGTTTTTCTAGCTGTCGCCCTAAAACGATATTACCACGAAATCACATCAACACATAGGCATATCGAAGTGATATTCAAACCAACACATAGACATATTAATTTGAAAAACAATATCATAAATGATAAATAGCCAATATCACATGTTCACGAATAATTTACGTCCAATAACTCTTCCTAGCGTTCATCTCATCCCAAGCACACAATAAACTTAGCTACTCATACGAAATATTAACGCAACGAGAAGCATAAATGACAAAGAGAAATAAAACATATTTCTTCCCTGATATTTGGCTCCGTCAACGTCGCGTCCCGTATGCGTACGCTGCCCGTTGATTTGCTCGCTCCCGATATTGTGCACGTCTTTGAGTACTTTCGTCAAACGGCTGGTGAACGCCCGAGAAACTGCAGCTGCTCAACTCCTTCAGCTATGCGCTGCTCGTAATCTTGGTCTTTGTTCTGTGTGTTCAGCATATGAGGAGGCTGAGGGTTAGAGCTCTGAGATGGGTGCTTGAGAGGTCGGATCGTGCAAGTGAATTTGAGCGGAGAGGTAGATGCTTGAAGGTGAAAAATGTTCGGCCTCCTCCTACCTTTTCAGCTTCGATGGTGTGGAGTTCGACGATGAAGAGCTCGATTGGTGGTTGAGAGTTTGAAGCTTGATGGTCAGAAGTTCGATGGTTGATGGTCGATGGTTTGTGTTCGAGCAGAGAGGTGGATTCTTGATGCTGTGAGAGGTTCGACCCTCTTGTTCTTTTTCCTCTCCCCTCACTTCTTCAGACCTCCATTTATTTATTGGGATGTAGTCGAGTGTTGAGAGGTTCTTGGGGAGCTACTTTACGGAATTATCGCAGCTAGAGGTGGGTCAATGTTGCAAATGTCTTTTCCTTCATTTCTTATTCTTGTATTCAGCGTTCATGTTTCATTGTTTCAAGGAAATAAATTCCACTCAAGCTCCTTGCCATCGTGCCTTTCAAGAATAAAAATCAAGAAATTGCGTAATTCCCACAAATCTTTCAAGGGTTAGCAAATAGACCCCTGATAAATAAAACCATCAAAAATATAAATTTATTTCGCATATTACCACATTAATACACGTAATTGATCCAAATAATGCACGAAAAATCATCGAATTATCGAGGTATCAGTGCCTATCATCTACTATTTTTTCTAGTAGTGGGTGAAAATGTTGTCGTAATATGTAACCTTTAAACTTTGCCATACGAATATGGCTTCAAAATTCCTACCAAAAGTCATTGAATAACCGTAACGGATTTTCATCTATGGCGAGTAACATAGTTACATGGGATGGATAATCTCGTTATTACAATCTCGTTATTACCGATCCTTTGTTCTTTAACTTGACAAATTAACAGTTGCAAAATCTTTCTTACAAAATTTCTCTGAAACAAATTTATACACCAGTAATATTTAGGATTCAATGTGGATGAAAGCCAATCTCCCTCCCAAAATTCATGTTTCGATTAGATGGACTTTAATGTAAGAACACCAATCTGAAATAGATTCAGGTTATAAACTGCACCAACTTAGAACAAACAGGTAATTAATCGTCTAAATAAGCCGCACTTAGTACACTAATCAAACAATCGATTCGCCGTCACCATGAAAGACGGCAAAAATTAAGTTAGTAAAACTTCGACGATCATAATTATTATTATTCTAACTCCTCCGCGGCAATTGTATGTCGACTACGTCTTCCCTTGGCAAATTACCTTCGTTCACTGTGAGCGCAATAAGATGAGAGCCTTCTCTATCCTTGCGTATGACCAAGTAAGCGATGCTCGCTCCATAAATAGCCATGGCCAATAATCCAAGAAATCCACAGAAGACAATGCCCACAACGTTCAAATGGCTTTGGCGAAGAGATTTGACCAAAAGATTCCCCAAATAGTATATGTTTATGCTCATGATCAAAGAGCCAATGACCCATGTCGTCGCTGTGATCTGATAATTCAA
This sequence comes from Craterostigma plantagineum, assembly GCA_027422505.1. Classification (NCBI taxonomy): domain Eukaryota; kingdom Viridiplantae; phylum Streptophyta; class Magnoliopsida; order Lamiales; family Linderniaceae; genus Craterostigma; species Craterostigma plantagineum. Next base: position 68,537 of record JAPQWV010001119.1, read on the forward strand.
CGATCGAACGAATCGTTACGTTAGCTTAGCTATAGCTCTAATTTTTTTGTTAGGATGTAAAAATTTGAGGGTTTTCTTTCTTACCATGAAAGAGTTGGCGTATTGTCCCATCTTGGTCTTGCTGCTCGTGAACTTGAGAAGCGGGATTAAAGCGAAGGGTAGCTCGAACGACAATATCATCTATAAGAAATCCAAAAAAAAAAAGATAGAAAAAAAACTGATCGAACGTTTCGTATCAGAAAATTATAGTATAAAGAGAGCTTGTGACATTTTTTCTTATTACCGAGGCTATTATAATTAGGTTTCCAGCGCCCGATGCGCCGCCGAGGGCAGCTATGACGAGGCTAGGAACTATGGCTAAGGAACGAGTTAGAGAGTTTCGAACCCATGGCTTGAGGCGTAAATTGAGGAAACCCTAAACAGAAAGATGGGAAAGATAGCGATGTTCAGAAGAAGCTCTAATGATCTGCGATACGCATAGTGTAAGTACAACGTTTTTTCTGATAAAAAAAAGTTTTAAGTTATTTGTGTAAGAAAAAAAAAAAAACCTGCATAACGTATTGGCCAGCATAAGTTCCAGTTATGGTAGAACTCTGGCCTGAAGCAAGCAACGCTATGGCGAAAAGCTTCGAGCTCCAATTTCCCAAAACATTCTGGAAAAAACAAAATAAGAACAATATACAAAGTTAGTAACATAACATCCTAGTTAGTATCAAAGTTGTTCGAAAATGGATGGTACATGTAATGGAAGGATTATCGTACTTTTAGTAGAAAAGAAGCTTCGTTCAAGTCCAAATCCTCGCAGCTTTTGACAAAATCGGGCTCAGATTCGTCGAATTGCAAACGTCGCCAGTCAGTGAAATTACGGAGACGTTGATTGCGAAGGAAATCATTAGAGCAAAGCCACTCTCTATCAGATAAAACCTGCAAGCCTCCTAAAATACAGATATTATTATCATGAGTAAGATTCAGTTGGGCTGATGAATTAAAATTACGAGTTAGAAAATTTACAGGCGATTTCAAGGGAAAGAATTTTTATTATTACTTTGATGCCAGTGGCAGATCGTGGGATCTTCCTCGAAAGCACTAGCGCTGAATGCAAGAAAGATTGTGCCTGGAAATAATAAGAAGAACAAAGATTAACCGAAAACTGAATCAAAGAAAACTAAAGAATGGGGTGAATATTGAAGAAACTCACGGCATAACCATAGCACCGAGGAGTGAAATAGCAAGCTTAGTGGCTCCGCCGTCTTTGAGCTGGGGTACGAATAAACCTCTTAAGACTTCTGTAGGTTCAGGCTTTGCATATCCAAGCTCAATGAAGAAGCACACAGCTATCGTCGAGACAAGAAAAGCAATCAAGAACTCGAGCTTCCTCACCTGTTATTAAAGAAAAAGAAAAAAAGTTTGGTTTTTCAGTATCGTCTGAGTTACGTAGTAAAATGGAGAAGCCTAATCATGAAATGAAATACCCCATATTGCTGCAATAATAAAAGAACCAAAGTACTGAGTCCAGTGATAAGCACACCAGCCCACAGTGCTATTCCGAACAGCATGTTTAGAGCAAATGCTGTTCCAATGACTGATAATCGAAAAAAAGAGATAACATAAGAAAATAGTTTTGTAGAGAGAGGGAGAGAGGGAGAGAGATTAGCAAAATCTCGACCTTCAGGTATGTCACAGGCAACAATGGCTATTTCAGCAAGAATCCACAGCAGAAAGTTTGGGATCTTTGGGTACTCAATTCTGCAGTGCTCAGCCAAGTGTTTTCCTGAAGAAAAAATTAATCGAGGAATCGTCAAAGCAGGTTCGTGATAAGGTAGGTAAGAGCATCACATGTTACTTCTGTGAAAGAAGAATTGCTGATATACAAAGAAGTTAAGAGACCTGTAACTACTCCAAGGTTTGCTGCCAAGGATTGGATGATCAGAGCAGCACATGAAGCTAACAGTATAATCCATAGCAACTGTGAGACAACATATGCAGAAACTTTACAACCATAACCCCATAAATCAGTCCATAAATACACACTAAACACGATACACCTACCCCATACTTGTACTGAGCTCCTGCTTGTAAATCAGTCTGAACTGTATGTTCATGAGATTCGGTAGAATTACAATATATATGTTACATAAATGGTTGAGTCTGAAATATATGCTGAGAATAGAATAGCTCACAGTTTCCAGGATCTATGTAGGCAATGCATACAAGAAAGCCAGGGCCTATATAGGCAAACAAGTTCTTCCAGCTTTTCTCCTGCGAGAGAATTCGATCTTTATTTCCATATGAATATGAATCAATTGAAAGTTGAAACAGAAGATTAATGAGTCCATTCGACACAAACAGTTTCACAATCATAATCACTAGCTAAAAGGAGCCTCTAACACAATCTCTTAGTTGATGATAGTGAAAACAGATCCCTATCCTAAAAAAAAACTGTGGAGAAGGGCAAAATCTTTACATACCATCGAAGCTCAAAGTGCCATTAAAGATTAGGACAACTCCCCACAAATAGGAAACTACATCGATAGATGTCGATTCATCTTTACATGCATCAATATGCCCATTTGATTTCCGGGTTTTCTGTTCTATCCATTTTTTTTAATAATATCCCAAATTAATTACAGCCCAGGAAAATTCCCAGAAAAATCAAGCCTACTCACATTAGGTACAGCAATCTGTTCATATTCAATTTCATCGAGCGGTTCAATCGGATGAGTTCTGCCCCCATTACTGCCCATAAACTGCTCTGCTGACATAGCCATTAGCGTCCCACTAGTAAAGAAAAACAGAGCAAAGATTTCACAGCTCAAATCGGAGAAAAAAAAAGCTTCTCAGAGATACGAAACGACCCAATTAAAAGACGACGAAAACGACGAACAAAAAGTCATACATAAATGCACCTTTTTCGCGTCTCTCTTCTGATCTGTCGTTTCAGAAGTTTCAAGAACAGAGAGACGAGAAGAACACAGAAGAAGAGCTATGAAAGTGACGATGGCAGCGAACGATTTTAAGATTAAATGTCAGTATATATATAGAGAATAGTGAGAGAGCTGACTGAGATATTGTACTGAAGTTGACGAATATCTTGGGATGAAAATTTAATTCTCTTTCAATGGTAGGAGATTAACGTAACAAGATCAACGAATATTTATCACGTTTTGACTCACTCTTTATACAAAAACATCGATTAGATTTTCTGATATTCTCATTAAATTTTCGAAGATGTCGAGCTTCTCCACCGTTGACAGTGGCAAAAGAAATGAATCAATTCGATAAATACAAAATAATAATTTATTTTGGTGTACGAAGTGGCCATACTGATGATAAATAACGAAATGGCATTTATTCCTATTGTCTTAGATTTCCAATTTTGGTTAGAAAATAGGGGAATTTTCGGATCAGTCCCCAGTAAGTAAGTTTATCAAGCGTTCAGGCCCTGTCAGAGATGCTCTTAGTTTTAAGGACCAATAATTCGTAAATGGCAGAGTTTAGGACTAAAAGTAAGAATTGACAAAATACCCTTTCTAATATACTGTAATACTAGTTATTTTCTGGCGACTTTTCGTTATGATGTTAGATTATATTGTTATTAGCGTCTGGCGAACTGTTATTTTCTATCCCGTATCTGTTACTACGGTGCAGAAAATTGTTATCAACAGAGAATATTTATTTGATGAATGTCGTTTTTACAGTGAATCGAGCTCTGAAATTTCGAATGCCCATTAACTAACCAATTTCGACGTGTAAGATAGGTCGTATTGTGGTATTGACGAAGCAGATGTAAGATTTGTAATAATTTTTATCTTTTTATTTAGGGTTCTAATTTGCGAAAATAGGATTTAATCAAAACCGTTTTCGTCAACGATTATATCTAATTTGTATAAATTCGAAGTGCCCATAGTATGGGCAGCTCGGTGTGGCTCATTGTTTGCTCGTTCGTCCTACATTCATCTTTTAATTTCGCGAAAATACGATCGACCCCAATAATTTGGGTATATTTTTACTGTGTCAAAATTGTTACCCAGAGTATCAAATCTGTTACTCGTATCGTCAAAATCGTTATTAGGTGTATCAAAACCGTTATTAAACTATAATATCGTTACCATGTTTAAAGGTTCTAATTTTGCGAAAATAAGATGAAATCGAAGCCGTTTTTTCAACGATTATATCTAATATGTATAAATTCGAAGTACCCATACTATGGGCATCTCGGTGCGGCACAATTTTTGCTCATTCGTCCAACGTTCATCTTTTAATTTCGTGAAGATACGATCGATCTTAATAATTTGGGTATATTTTTACTGTGTAAAAGTGTTACTCGGAGTATCAAATTTGTTACTAAGAGTATCAAAATCGTTCATAGGAGCATTGAAACCGTTACTAAACTGTCAGTAATTGTTACCATGTGCATATGAAATGTTACTGTGTGTACGTAATTTGTTATTACAGGCAGAAACATCCAATAGGTACACAACGAGAAGCCATAAATTTACCAATTGATATCAACTAGACAAAAAGGACAAATTGATATCAAATACACAACAAGAGAGATGATTTTTCTTGTTGAACTGGGGTTTAGAGGAAAGTGTGGTGTATTTTTTTCGCATTGGCGGGCTTTGTAAAAATTTCAGGTTTGTTACTAGTACGTGCATTTTTGTTACTACGTTGCCCACATCTGTTACTAAATGGTCACTGAAAGTTCGGGGGGGAAAACCATCATGAGTTGTTCTTTTGGGCGGGAGATTAAAAATCAAGCATAGATTATCTGTATAGATTATTTTTGCACCAGCGGTTACTCGCCAAGTATCGACCTGTTACCATATTATTCGCTTATGTTACTATTAATATTAATACATGCTACCCCTCTATCGAGTTCTGTTACTTTATCCGAAAAAGTTATTTCTGATCACGGTTAAACTGTTACTGCACAAAACAACCAATAGTTCATTTCTAACACATTTTGTGTAAGTAGAATCAATTTAAGCATTCCTTTGAAGAAGAGTTCTACTTATTTTCCATACTATATACTTCAACTTCTTCAATCTCAACGCAATGTCCAAGAAAATTACAAATATAAACCGATATATTTTAGTGAATGTAAAGTGTGTGCAATATAAAATTTAAAAATAATCAAGTAAACTAATCACATGTTAAATTGTTATTTTGTCTAAGTATTCTGTTACTAGTAATGTGTACACATGTTATCCATCCGTCGATTTCTGTTGCTTTATCCGGAAAAATTGTTCCTGATCACGGTAAAACAGTTACTGCATAAAAACAGTAAACAATATAGCATTTGTGATTAAGATTAAACGAATATGTCATAATTTTGATGAATCAATTGTTTAGGTCGACCATCTAGATTGTAATAAACAACCTTTCTAACACATTTTGTGTAAGTAGAATCAATTTGTAGAAGCATGATCATCATTTGAAGAAGAGTTCTCATGTTTTTCATACTATATACTTCAACTTCTTCAATCTCAACGCAATGTCCAAGAAAATTACAAATATAAACTGATATATTTTAGTGAATGTAAAGTGTGTGCAATATAAAATTTAAAAATAATCAAGTAAACTAATCACATGTTAAATTGTTATTTTGTCTAAGTATTCTGTTACTAGTAATGTGTACACATGTTACCCATCCGTCGATTTCTGTTGCTTTATTCGGAAAAACTGTTCCTGATCACGGTAAAACAGTTACTGCATAAAAACAGTAAACAATATAGCATTTGTGATTAAGATTAAACGAATATGTCATTAATTTTGATGAATCAATTGTTTAGGTCGACCATCTAGATTGTAATAAACAACCTTTCTAACACATTTTGTGTAAGTAGAATCAATTTTGTAGAAGCATGATCATCATTTGAAGAAGAGTTCTCATGTTTTTCATACTATATACTTCAACTTCTTCAATCTCAACACAATCTCCACGAAAATCACAATACTGATATATTTTTATCTAAAATTTTTGTAAATTCATATACTTTAGTGAATGTAAAGTGTTTGCAATATAAAATTTAAAAATAATCAAATAAACTAATCACATGTTAAATTGTTATTTTGTCTAGGTATTCTGTTACTGGTGATGTGTACACATGTTACCCATCTGTCGATTTCTGTTGCTTTATCCGAAAAAATTGTTTCTGGTCACGGTTAAAACGTTACTGCATAAAAACAGTAAACAATATTGCATTTGTGATTAAGATTAAACGAATATGTCATTAAATTTGATGAATCAATTGTTTAGGTCGACCATCTAGATTGTAATATACAACCTTTCTAACACGTTTTGTGTAAGTAGAATCAATTTGGTAGAAGCATGATCATCATTTGAAGAAGAGTTCTCATGTTTTTCATACTATATACTTCAACTTCTTCAATCTCAACACAATCTCCACGAAAATCACAATACTGATATATTTTTATCTAAAATTTTGGTAAATTCATATACTTTAGTGAATGTAAAGTGTTTGCAATATAAAATTTAAAAATAATCAAGTAAACTAATCACATGTTAAATTGTTATTTTGTCTAACTATTCTGTTACTAGTGATGTGTACACATGTTACCCATCCGTCGATTTCTGTTGCTTTATCCGGAAAAATTGTTTCTGGTCACGGTTAAACCGTTACTGCATAAAAACAGTAAACAATATAGCATTTGTGATTAAGATTAAACGAATATGTCATTAATTTTGATGAATCAATTGTTTAGGTCGACCATCTAGATTGTAATAAACAACCAATAGTTGTTAAATTGTTACTTGTTAAGGCCGACCATCTAGATTGTAATAAACAACCAATAGTTATTAAATTGTTACTTGTTTAGGTCGACCATCTAGATTGTAATAAACAACCATAAAGTAAAAGATATTCATCAGCCACTTCGTCAATTTATATATTATAGTGAATTCGCAGTTTAAAATTTGAAATAATAAACTAAACTAAATACTGGTTAAATTGTTACTGAAACGGCGATATCTGTTACTTGTCACGTATTGACCTGTTATTTATTTAATGTCTTCCTGTTACTGTACCGGTTAATTTGTTACTCGTTACACATTGAACTGTTACCGATTGAACTGTTAATGTCTTCGTCGCAGTTTTCTTCGATTTCTTGGCCATTGTCGTCGTAGGATGGCTCGCTGCTCGTGGTCGCTTCTGGACGTCGTCGCTGTTCGTGGGATGGCCCGCTGGTAATGGTCGCCGCTGCTCCTCGTCGCTGCAACTCGGATGGCTCGCTGCTTTCTTGGATTTCTTCGCCATTATCGTCGTCGCGGGTTTCTTCGCTGCTTGTCGTCCCTGCTGGAGTTCGTCGCTGCTTGCCAACGTCGCCGGCTCGTCGTCGCTGCTCGTTCGTGCTTCGACTAGGGTTATCAATTTGGGGATATCGTCTCCAAGAAATCGTCTCCAAGAAATCTTCAGTATGTCTTCAAGAAATCGACTAGGGTTACTATTTGTGCTATATTGGTTACTTAAATTGCATTATTTGTTACCTATATATCGTCTCCAAGAAATCTTCAATATACGTCGCATAAATTTTTTTTTGCAATAATGTTACTACAGTGGTTATATCTGTTACTGTGTCAGTCACTAATGTTACTATTTGTGCTAAATTGGTTACTTAAATTGCATTATTTGTTGCCCAGATATCGTCTTCAAGAAATCTTCAATATACCTCGCATGAAAATTTTTTATTCAAAATTGTTACTAAAGTTGTTATATCTGTTACTGTTTTAGTTCTATATGTTACTACTCGTGCTATATTGGTTACTTTTGTTGCATTATTTGTTACCCAGATATCGTCTTCACGAAATGTTCAATATACGTCGCAAAAAAAAATTCATTCAAAATTCTTCGCCACTTCTTTCGTAAACTCAATAATTCTCGTTCATTATTAAGACCCATGATCAAATTCACTCAGTTCTTCTTAATCGGCCATTAAATTCGATATTTGGTCCAATTTAAATTCGCGTTCTCTCGAAGTAGAATTTCGACATTATTTCTTCTTATACTCTAAATTAATCGTTTATTTTAACTACCCATGAGGAAACGAAGTGGATCCCATCTTATTTGCACCTTAACATCGACATTTCAGTCGGTTATAGACTCCTCACACCAATACTAGATCGAACGATGGAGACGATGGCAAACAGCTGTAATTTTTGCCAACTACGAAGGACATATTTGTCATTTCCCGTCACCTGGGTCCTTTAAACTTAGGTTTTTGTTACTTAGGTCCTTTAGCCTAATTTAAAAACTTATGGGGCCTGAACTACATTGAAACTTGCTTATTGGGGCCTGAACCCAAATTTACCCTAGAAAATAATATCGTACTTTTCTTGTCAGAAGATAGCAATCTCAAACATCACATTCACAATTATGACCCCATCGTGGTGACCCTTTGATATCGTTTACAAAGGTAAGTTATTCAATTATTTCATGTTATTTTGAGCTGAGCAAGAGACTTAACTATAATAGTTGTCTTGCTTAAAAAACATTTTGAGTGCCAAATATGTACATTGAATCAACAATAATAGTGGTGTTGTTATAAAAAAAAAAACATTTTAGATGAACATATATATATATATTCATCTCTTGACATTGGCAATAAAAAATTGAATACGATCTATTTTTCGGTGTTGGCGTGTATAAATTGCAAGTTTATAACTTAAACGTGTCCATACGTAAACATACAAGAAGACAAAATCATTAATTTTATCCATTGTGATGTATTATTGCAATGAATTATGTTAATGAAAAATTCCTTTTCTCAAAATAGAAATTCCATAAATGTTGGGCCTTCGGCCTGCAGATAGAGTATTTGGTCCGTATATTTGGGCCCATGAAAGAGTCCAATAAATTGAAACATAGGCCCAATTACTAATCCCAAAATTAACTTTTTCTTTTCTTTTTTAATATAAATGCCCAAAATTTACTAGATGGTCCTAATCAAGATTGAAGAGTGATTAATGGATACATGTTTAAAAAGGAGAGTTTATAAATGCCTAACATTATAAAAAATCAAACCAGTCCCCCTTCGTTATTTCATCGTGGTGACTACAATTAAGTATTGGCTTTTTAATTAAAATAGGATTATGTTAACCCAAATTAGATAAAATAGGGCAAATGAACCCGAAATTATTAAAATCGAGTGAATCGCGCCTATTAAATGCGTCGTCGCGCCTATTAGACGCGATGATGACGTGGCCGACCAACGAAGCAAGGGGGCCCGGCTGGGCCCGGGCGTGGCCCGCGTCGCGCTGAATGGACGCGTCGACGCACTTAATGGGCGCGACGTTGACCGAAAGCCCACTAAAACCCACTAAAGACGCCACTAAACCCACTAAGTTAATGGGCCACTACTCGTCGCGTCTAATGGACGCGACGACGCATCCAATGGCCGCGACGCCGCGTTCTGTACCCTCGACGAATTTTCCTATTTAAGCGGCTCAATGTTTCGAATGTTAGTTAATAAAATTTCATACATATCCAATATGGTGTCTAGAAAAATTCAAGTAGTTGTTTATTATGGCGGTGAAATCATACACGAATTAAACACCATACAGTATAGTCTTCAACCCATCGGTTATCGACGAATTCATCGCGATACCAATTTCGATCAATTTCTTAGTATGTTGTACGACATGGCGTCCGTCGACAGCAATGCTTTCTTTTTAATAGTTCGAGTGAAGAACGAACGCTATCAACACTCACGGATGTATCATAATCTCCTACTAGTGTCTAGTGATGCCGAGCTGAAGTACTTCTTGGATCCCGACAACGAGCTCGATTACATTGAGGTCTTTGTCGAGACAACTGAGATCGTTCAGTACACTAATCCCGCGCCGATGGATTCGTTTCCTGACATTACATCACTTACTGAAGGAATGACGAATATTTCGTTTGCCCCACACGAAGATATACCTTCGAGCAGTCGTTGCGTTCCTATTAGTTCGACGGTGGAACATCTTGAGACCGTTCATGAGGCTGTCCAAGATAGTGACGTCAGTGACTCCGAAGCTGTCGACGACGGTGGGCATCTAGACGATTTGCCAGATCCTGCAGATGACGATGATGATCAAAACGATGAACCAATGCCAAGTGAACCAGAAGAGAATATAGCATTATATCAGTCGGTGCCATTTAATACCACTTATCAAATGGCTCCCCCAGACGTTGACGAAACTGGTGGTGATTTTTACGATAGGGACGATCCCGCATTTTACGTAGGTATGACGTTTAATAGCAAAGAACATTTGAAATGTGCCGTTAACGACTATCATCTGAGGGTTGTTAGACGTAGTACCACGTGACCGAAAGTAACAGAACCGCATGGAGCGTGAGATGCAATCACAACGACGATTGTATGGAGACTTCGAGCAGTCTTCAAACTGAAAAGTTTCTTTTGGAAGGTGACGAGATACGGGGGACCGCACACATGCTTCACGCACGAGTTGGCCAGCACGCATCGCAATGTTTCGCGTACTGAAATTGCGAGAATATTAATCCAAACGGTGAAGAATGACCCTCAGTATTTACCTAAAAATATGTAGCAGCTCGTAAAAGATACTTTCGGGTACGACATCCCGTACATCCAAGCATGGCATGGACTGAAGCGAGCAAAAGAGATAGTTTATGGTACTTGGGAAACGTCTATCCAGCAGCTCCCTATATTCATGAAAGCGTTGCAACGTTACAACCCCGGAACGGTGGTCAAGTGATGGCATCTTGAAGACATGTCTGGAGTGAAAAAATTCGGGTATGTATTTTGGGCATTCAAACCTTGCATTGACGGCTTCAAGCATAGTCGTAGAGTGGTCTGTGTCGACGGTACACACTTGTATTCGAAGTACAAGCATAAAATGTTGATTGCATGTGCACTCGATGCAAATCAGAAAGTTTTTCCACTTGCGTTTGCCATCGTTAATATCGAAAGCTTACATTCTTGGAGATGGTTCTTGAACTTGCTCAATGTTCATGTACTGGAGGGACAAGGGGTATGCCTAATTTCAGATCGCCATCCAGGTATTTGCAATTAAAAATAGAGCAAGTTGTTGGTTTTCCTTCTTTTTACTAAAATAAATTCATGTTACCTACGAACTGTAATGCAGGTTTACTGTCCGCAGTAGAACAGCTCGACGCTTATAGGTCTCCAAACGGCGTGCATCGTTATTGTTTGCGTCAGGTCGTATCAAATTTTAACAAAGAGTTCAAAGACAGTGACCTAAAGAAATTGTGCCACAGAGCTGGATGGCGCATACGGAAAAATTCGAACGGATAATGGAGCATCTTAAGAGTCTACGCAAAGAAGCCTACAATTGGTTGCGCGCTATTGATCGAGAAAAGTGGACATTTGCTTACGATGGTGGGCTGAGGTGTGGTTCAATGACGACGAACATCTCAGAAGCACTTAACGGTGTGTTCAAAGGGGCTCGCTTACTGCCTCCAAAAGCAATAGTCGACTTCAGCTTCCATCGGTGTTCCGCATACTTTCGTGATAGGTACCAACAGGCAGCTGCGGCGATGCAGAGTTCGGAAACCGAATGGTCTCCTTATGCGTGGAGGATGTATAGTGACTGGTCAAATGCCTCGTTCGGCCATTTTGTAACTGCATTTGACCTGCGAGCACAAACAACAGAGGTGTATACTTCGTCCTCGGTGACTCAAAGAAAACACGTGGTGAACATTCAAGGAAGAACGTGCACTTGTGGAAAATGGGACCGACATTTCATTCCATGTTCTCATGCGCAGGCAGCGTGCCGCCAATGGAATGTTAGTAGCACACAGTTCATTGCTCCTTTCTACAGTAAAGTAGCATATTTTCAGTCATATCAGGGAACTTTTTATCCACTGCATGACGAGCGACATTGGGACCCTGCTGATTTTTTGCTTGTCCATAATGAAGACCAACGTGAAAGAAGAGGACCGGGTAGGCCAAAGACAACTCGTATTCGCAACGAAATGGATCAGGGTAGCACAAGTCGGAGACAGAGACAGAGAGGTCGTGGGCGCTGATTGTCGGCTTCGATGTTGGTTGATGTAGTATGTCGTTGTACCTGTTTAAGTACTTGGAAGTAATTTTCATCGATTTACGACTAAAAAGGTTGCTAGAAATATAATATAAAAACATATTGCAAACAAAACAACAAGAAACACAAATAAAAATCAGCAGCTGTCCCAATTAGATAAAAAATACAGAAAATAAAAACTAAGGTATATAATGCCCTCCTGTGCCACATCTACGTGGTCGTCTATTCCTGTGCAGATGGCCACGGTCAACAGGAGCTTCGGGCTGCTCAGGGCGACGACGTCGCTGCTGGGGTCGTGGTGGTGTCTCCTGCACAAATGGCTGATACGGAGGCGTGGCCTCGTCGTCGTCGTCATCATCATCAGCAGCGCCGTAGCCGAGATCAAACCCAGGAGGTGTAAATCTACTACCGTCACCGAACTGTGACGTACGACCACGTGAAGACGACGGGACATCGTCATGCGTCCGCCCACGCGAAGACGACGGGATACTCATGTGTGTCGAGGGGACATCAGTGTACGACATATGTCTTCGCTGTCGTCGGTCAAGGAAAAGACCCTGCATCTGATGTATGAGGTCCAATCCTCCATCCATATCTCCTCCTGTAAGTATCACCTCGGCCCTATCGACGTGCTGTGCCTAATAGGTAACAATTAACGTCTTAAATGACACGTCCAAAATAAGATAAAAAACTTACGAATGACAGGTAACTAACCATAACGTCGATAAATGCACTATCTCCCATCTGGAATCCTCGGTTCATGTGGATCGTCGATGGAGAGATGTAACGACGGGTGACCCTCCAGTACCATGGATAGTAATCTGGAGTGCACTGCGCACCACCAACTATCTCCATCGCACCGACTATCCTCTCGTAGCGAGACACCCACAAGGCTTCGTACTGCTCGTGGAAGGCCCTCCAATCCCTTCCCGCGACGTTACGTGTACTGTGCCGATGAAGATCAACGTCGAGCTGTCTCGGACGTTGCGGGACGGACTGAACCATCCCGAACTGTCGTAGCACGCGGTCGGGATAGTGCCACTCGACCATGTTATAGAAGATGAGAGGACAGGACGACCGAACGCATGCTGGTCGCGAGTCGGCTCTCAACGCCATAATCTCTGGTGCCTGATCGTCGTAGGGTGCCCATACGAACTGCTCCCAAGACATGCTATCGATCGACTCACGAATCGCACGCAAATTCGAGTGCGTCGATGTCGTATGATCGAAAAGCGCATTCCACCTGAAATGAAAAAAATATAAATATTCAAATAAAAAAAAATAACTACTTTTAACATTCAAGAAATATCTATTAAATATAAAATTTTTGGGGACAAAATATTAAATAATTTAGTAAAAACTACGTAAAATATATTAAATAAAATACAGAAAAATATATTAAATATATTAAATATATTAATAAAAATATACTACCTCGCAGCAAGTGGCGGCATGGGCAACTGAATTCCATCTTCTTCGGTGGGCATCATCCGCACTCGCGGACGGATAATAACGGGCTGCACGTGTAATATACGAATCCATGCCCATACCTACACAAAATTTAAATTAGTATGTATACACCTCAAGACAATTCAATTACACAAACTAACGCACCTGAAGCAACCGTAGAGCTCCACTGATGTTCATCTTCTGACGCTGACACGAAGTACATAGCTCTCTGTACAAGAAAGCCAGCACGGCACTGCCCCAACTGTACGTGTGCACGGCGTCTATGTCTTCGAGCAACGGGAGTAAGGTCATGGACGTCGAGCTGCCGCTGGAGTCGGGGAAAAGAACCGATCCCATGAGTAATAGCGCATACGCACGTGCCCGCTGATCGACCTCAGAATCTAAGCTTTGATCATCGATCTCGTTGGCTTCGAGCCAGTCTGCAAATTTCCTCAGCGACACCTTCGTCCCGGTGTACGCCCCCACTGCAGGTCTGTAACCAGTCAGCTCCTCCAAGTAATCGAGCCACTGATCCTGCGTCCTGTGCTGGATAACACCACTGACCGAGTGACCGTCAATGGGGAGTCCCCACAGCACACCGACGTCCTCAAGAGTGACGGTGGCCTCACCCACAGGCAAGTGGAACGTATGCGTCTCCTTCCTCCACCTCTCTACGAGGGCCGTGATCAAGTGTGGATCTAACTTCTGAGATCCACAACTATACACGCCGTAGAAGGACATGGCATGCAACCTCTCCAGAATACGACCGTGCAACCGCACCGGTCGTGAAAGCTTACCCCAGACAACGCTCTCCAAACCCCTAACGGTCAAAGGCGTGTCGAGGGCACCATCAGCATTGGATAGTACATCGTTACAACGATGACTATCCTGGAATATCAGAAGTGATCTGTCGATCGGACCGTAATATTCGTACGTATCCATCCTAAATTAGCGTTTTAAAGTCAATATCCCAACAAATAACAATAAACAAACAATTGACTCATTTACTAACAATCGAATCAAATAACCTAGAAATCCCAATTTCAAATTAGGTTTCTAAATTAGGGAAAATTTCTAAATCGAACCAATTATCAAAAATTAACGTGGTAAATCAGCATACTAAGCAACCCATAATATCTAGAGCATAAATTATACCAAAACACAAACATAAACGCAAGTATTCGACGAAATCTAACGAAACATAAAAACAAGATTTAAACAAATTAGGAGTTTCATACCAAACGAAGCTTAATCGACGAAGATGAGGAATAATGGATCTATCACTGTTGTAAAACGCGCAGTAATCGCCCGAGATTTCGCCGGAGGAATCGAGGGGAGGAGAGGAGGAAGAATGAGGAAGAAAAAGAGGCTGCTCGGCTTTAAGCAACGCGTCGTCGCTGCCATTAAGCGCGACGACGCGGCCATTAACCGCGACGCCCAGTCAATTGGGCCAAACTGCGGCCCAATTCAAATTTTACAGAATAGGCCCGCGTTAAGCCCGATTGAGCCCGCGTTAAGCCCGATTAAGCCCGCGTCGCGTCCAATGGATGCGACGTCGCGCCCAATAAGCGCGTTTCGCCCGATTTTAATAATTTCCTCTCCATTTGCCCTATTTTATTGAATATGGGCTCTAATAGCCCTATTTTAATTAAAAAGCCCATATTATTGTCGTCATTAATCACAACAAACTTTTTTAAAATTGCATTTTTTTCCGATCTTATTTTAGTAAAAATAATTGTTAATAGTTATGCTTTTAATTAATTATTTTTAACAAATAACTATTAATATGTTATCGGTGGCATGAACTTTTACTTTAACATACTTTATTATTATTTTTGCTTGAGAATTGATCTTGAAAAGTAACAAACAAACTAAAATAAGCAAAAACATAATCCTTATAATATTCATATAAGCCTGATTTGTTGTTTCCGGTGTTGGCGTCCGGTCGGTGGCGCTCGTAAAACTCGGACGGAGTTTCAGCTTTTTAAGCGAAGTCGAGGCACGTACGTCGTACGCCTTCCGTAAGACGTTATTGCCCCGTATTTCAGTGCCACGGGTTGTCGCAATACGTCCCGAAGATACAACGACTTCGAGAATTTCGAAACGTCGCACACCGTAACGAAATTATCGGGCGAACCTACTAAAGACTCGAGCCTTTCTTGCTTTATTACTAATAAGGGAGATGCTGTTAACTTATTCTAAAATGATGGGAGTGAATTGAAATGAATTTCTATTCTGCCATGGGACCTATTTATACTGTCTGAAAAGCTGCAGGGATCAATTTACGAAAAGCCATAACTTTTCAGTTGACCTCCATTGACTGGGCCGAATTTGTAAATAGACATGACATTTGGCGAGGGGTCAATCTGAGAATCGTCAGAACTCTTGGACTGATACCCAATACCCTTCAAACAGCCACATCAGCACGCCCAGTCAGCGCCACGTCAGTCCGCGTCAGTCCGCGTTGTGACACGTCATCAGTCTGCCACGTCATCATTAATTAAGTTTTTTTGTTATATTTGGGTTGACTTTACTAATTAATTTCTCATCCACCCGATATCGGTTTTGAGCAAATTAACATTCGTTAGATTCGTCTCGAAACGTAGATTCGTAATCTTTCAACGATTTCTCGTTTCGGCGACCGACGTCTTCTCGATCTAATCAAATCGTTTCAGCTCTTCTCTTAGTGCGCCAATTACCCACACTTGGTTCCAAGGCCCATTGGGCTTAAAACCCAACAATCTCCCACATGAATAAAAATTAATGAAATGCAATACATGCTGACTCTTGCAAGAAAGTCCTGACGACCCATCACTGCATCGGGATAGGTAGCTTGTGGCTTTGAACCTTCCCTAGTGAAATACTATCGGATTTACCCGCTGCTCAGTGAACGTGATGTCTTGAAACACACAGTGATGAATCTGACCTCTTTTCGATTCATACGTTGTGTCCGTTTCGACCGTGGACCATATCTCCGATTCATAAGTGTTTTCCATTAAAGCGGCCCACTTCACACTTATATAGGTGATCGACTATTAGACTTAATCCTGGAGTAGCCCGAAATACTTCACCACTTTGGTATAGTCATCATTAAAAGCATAAGTGCTTACCCTAACCACACGTCATCGGGAAATTACGTGGGCAGCTGTCGAGAATGGACTTTATTAGTTTCCAAGTATATTACTGAACTAATCACAGCTTGGTTGTCTCATTGAACCAAGTTTGTGGGATCTCCACTCATCGAGGTTGAGTTACCACTGTTTTGTTCTTTGTTGTGTGGATTTTTAGTCCCATTCCCCTTACTGCGTTTTCTAACTGATCTCTAGCTATGCCTTTTGTCAGCGGATCCGCAATATTTTCCTTTGACTTTACATAGTCGGTGGAAGTTATTCCGCTAGAGATAAGCTGTTGATCGACACGTGGTGTAATGTGCAAGTGCGACAAGTGATAAAATAAAACGTATACCTAATTACTATCACCGACGTGCGATAGGCAGTGGACATATCGTTTGTAGTGCAGTAAAGTGAGTAAACGAGTATCGAACACGAGGAATAAACTAAGTACTAGTATTAACCTATCGACTATCTAGCCTAATCAAAATAAGCAGATTTTTATATGGACTATCCTAACAGATTACTCCTAAGTTAACTAGATATCGACAGAACACGCCTAAAACTGGTAAGAAGCTTTCAGATAATAAAGATGTGCTCGGGATTCGAATCCCGCTAGGTATATTGCCTAAGACAGTAAATTATCGTTCCTACGTGATTCTGACTAGATCGCAGTAATTTCCTACCCGCTAACGAATTTGCTGTCGCCCTAAACGTTCGCGGGGATCTGAAGTTCAGTAATTACTAATGGCGGGGATCGAGTATTTGCTTTCGCCCTATACTCGAATCCTATCTTCTACGAACGGCCTAATCGTTGTTTAGCTGTCGCCCTAAACGATTTTCCACACGATCACTTTAACACATAGACATATTAAAGCGACGAAACAATTTCATAGATAGATAAATAGTCATAAACACGAGTCACGATAACATATGTCTTAGTTACAAAATAACCTAGCGTTCATCTAATCCCAAACACATAGGGAATTTAGCTACTCATAATAGATGAGAAAACAACGAAAGAAATAGAGAATCGAGAAGGAAGACTCATGATCTTGAATACTGGCGAATTATCGGTACTAGCGTGATGAATCTTCGTTCTTTGATCAATTGGGCGTGATTGAGTCGTTGATCCGTCTCTTGCACTCCGGGACGTAATTCGGCGTTCTTTTGGCTCTTCTTTCGTCTCTGGAGAATTTAGGGTTGATATCTGGTAAGTGTCCCCCTTTTCTGGATCGAAATAGGGCCTTTATAGTGAAATTCAACACTGTCACGGCCTGGGACATGATAGGTCACGGCCATGACACTCTCGAGGCACAAAATGAGCTCACTGCCGTTCGTCACGGCCTCGTGCAGTAGTGTCACGACCGTGACACTCTCAACAGCTTTGCGGCTGTTTAGCATTTCTCTCAGATGGAGGGGTAAACGATGTCCGATGGACCTGAAATTTTAACCATAAATAGAAGACTTGCCATTCTTGATTCTGACCAAAGGGATTCTCAATCCTAGGTCTAGATTGAGAGATATGAATTTTTAGTCCGTTGCTACTTTTCAGGCGGGCTTCACGGCCGTGACTGTGCTCTGCATCGCTTGGCTTCCTTTTCTGCCTCTTGTCACGGCCTGGTGCAATGTGTGTCACGGCCATGACGGAGACCAGTGTCCTTTGACTTCGGTTCTGTCCATTGTCGTGGCCTGGTGCAAGGAGTGTCAGAGCCGTGACACATGACTGATTTCTTCATACTTGCTCCGTTTTGGCTCGTTTTCACTCCTTTTCGCCCGAAAGTCACCCTAAGCTCCTTCAATATCAATGTAAATATAGCGAATAAACGCATAAAACGATTGCTAGAGCTCTATTTTAACCCAATTAAATACTACGATAAACGCATTGTTTATCACCTGTCTTACGGTGTTATGTCTCCGACGAATGTGCCGAGACTTACCGTTCTACATACAATTCTGTGCACTGCCGATAGCCGCCATGCTATCGCAGTGAATCATAATTGGTGGCACAGGTTTATTCCAACACGGAATATCCTTCAGAAAATTTCGAGGCCATTCTGCTTCTTCGCCGGCTTTATCTAGTGCGATGATCTCTGACTCCATCGTGGATCGAGCTATACAAGTTTGTTTGGAGGACTTCCAAGAAACTGCTCCTCCACCGATGGTAAATATATAACCACTCGTGGATTTGGAGTCTTTACTATCAGATATCCAATTCGCATCGTAATACCCTTCTAGTACCGCGGGATATCTCGAGTATAGTATGCCGTGATTAATAGTGTGCTTCAAATATCTTAGCACTCTTCTTAGTGCTACCCAGTGGCTACTATCCGGGTTACTCGTAAATCTACTCAGTGTACTAATTGAGTATGTTATGTCAGGTCGAGTGCAGTTAGACAAATACATCAGACTGCCAATCACCCGAGCGTATTCGAGTTGCGATACGGGCTCTCCTCTATTTTGGCTAAGTGTACATTAGTGTCCACAGATGTCTTAGCCAAGGATCATCGAAGGCGTTAAATCTCTTTAACACGCTCTCAACATAGTGAGATTGTGTAACCACAATTCCTTCGGACGTCTTAGAGACATTTATTCCCAAAATGACGTCAGCCAACCCCATATCCTTCATACTGAAATAATTTTTCAGCATATTCTTCGTATTCATGATTATTTTGTGCTGCTTCCCATGATTAACATGTCGTCTACGTAAAGACAGACAATCACAAACTCATCGGGTGTGCCTTTTATATAAACACATTTATCACACTCATTAATCTTCCCATTCGACAACATCGTTATGTTGAACTTCTCGTGCCACTGTTTCGGCGCTTGCTTAAGCCTTAAAGTGACTTCACGAGTCGGCACACCTTATTTTCCTGTTCGGGTACAATAAACCCTTCAGGCTGTCTCATATATATTTCTTCCTCGAGTTCCCCATTTAGGAAGGTCGTTTTGACGTCCATCTGGTGTATCTCGAGGTCATACAACGCTGCTATAGCGATCAAGACCCCTATGAATGTAATCCTTGTCATGGGTGAGTAGGTATCGAAGAAATCGTACCCCTCCTAGTTGGTTAAACCCTTTAGCAACCAAATGAGCTTTATATTTTTCGATTGATCCGTCGGTCTTAAACTTCCTTTTAAGGACCCATAAGCATCCTAAAGGCTTGCACCCCTTTGGGAGATCTACCAGTTCCCACGTGTGGTTTTGCATAATGGACTCAATCTCGCTGTTAACAGCTTCTTTCCAGAACGGGGCCCAAACGATTTGGCCGTTCTCTTACGTTTGCTTTGCTGTGGTTCCTCGTTTTCTTGAGGTGAACTCTCCACGGCATCGTAAGTTTTCTTTTTCTTATTTGGAAAAATATTCTCGAAGAATACTGCATTCCTCGATTCAAATATCATCCCTGTGTTTATTTCAGGGTTTTCTGATTTGTGCACTAGAAATCTATATGCACTACTGTTATTAGCATATCCGATGAAAATGCAACCAAGAGTCTTGTGTCATATCTTAACCTGTTTAGGTTTAGGTACTTCGAGCTTTGCTAGGCACCCCCACACTTTCAGGTAATTGTAGGACGGAGCCCTACCTTTTCATATTTCGTATGGAGTATTTTCTTTCTTTTTGTGTGGCACCATATTCAGAATGCGATTTGCCGAGAGGATTGCTTCCCCCCACAAGTTCTGAGGTTTCCCAGAAATGATCAACATAGCATTCATCTCCTTAAGAGACCTATTTTGCGTTCAGCAACGCCGTTTGACTTAGGTGAATAAGGCGCGGTTGTTTGATGAATAATGCCGTGCTCTAGGCAAAATTCTTCGAACGTCGCCACGTATTCTCCTCCTCTATCACTTTGAATTATTTTTATTCGTGAGTTTAGTTGATTCTCAACTTCACTCTTATATCTTTTGGAGACATCAAGAGCCTCGTCCTTGCCACTTAACAAATATACGTAGCAAAATCTCGTGCAATCATCGATAAAAGTAATAAAGTACTTTTTTCCACCTCTAGTCTGCACGAACTTCAGATCACATATATCTGTATGGATTAGTTCTAGAGGCGCTACTTCTCTCAACAGAGAAGAATGGTGCCTTGGCCATTTTTCCTCGACACAGACTTCACATTTTTGTTGTGAGTCGACTTCCATTTGTGGAATCAGGTTTAAACTTATTAACTTTTTTATTTTATTTAAACCCACGTGTCCTAATCTATGATTCCATAAATTTGAGCACTCAACCAAGTAAGATGAACTTTCATTATTATTAGCGAGCTCAATCTCGTGTATTACAAGCATTACATTCATCTTAAAGAGCCCCTTCTCGAGGTAGCCCTTTCCTACAAAATGATCGTTTTTTGTCTGTACATATTTATCACTCTCAAACACCTGTCTAAATTCGGATTTGCTCAACAGGGATTTGCAGATGTCTGGCACGTGCAACACGTCCACAAGAGTGAGTTCCTTGCCCGAGTTCATCTTCAGCACCACCCTCCCTAATCCGACGATGTCAGAGGTGGCTGCGTTGCCCATAAACAGCTTTCTGCCTGAGATAGGGATGTAGGTTGAAAACATCTCTTTATCAGAGCAGATGTGGCGAGTCGCTCCAGAGTCGATATACCATGACCTAGGATTGTCCACCACGACCTCGTATACGACGGCGGCTAGGTCCATCTCTGTCAGATCTGTCCCCCGTTTTGCCTCGGTCAGGTGA
This sequence comes from Craterostigma plantagineum, assembly GCA_027422505.1. Taxonomy (NCBI): domain Eukaryota; kingdom Viridiplantae; phylum Streptophyta; class Magnoliopsida; order Lamiales; family Linderniaceae; genus Craterostigma; species Craterostigma plantagineum. The sequence goes on from JAPQWV010001119.1 coordinate 89,851, forward strand.
GCTTGGCTCCTTTTGCTCTTTTTCTTCAGCCGACAGTCCTTAGCCATATGCCCAGGTTTGTCGCAATTGTAGCAGTTGCCCTTTATTTTGTTCGGCTTCTGCTGCGTCGTATTTGGCCTCTTGCGTTTTTTGCCGGTGCTCGATTCGGCCAGGTTCACGTACCTCCACGCTGCCCCTTTTGTTCTTGGCCTCGATCCTTCGATTATCTTCTTCGATTCGAAGCCTCACGATCAGGAATTCAAGCCCCATTTCCTTACGCTTGTGCTTGATGTAGTTCTTGAAGTTCTTCAACAGGGCGGCAACTTCTCTATTATAGCAGCTACCTGGAAGGATTCGTTGATCTGCATATTCTCCGCGTGTATATCGTGGATTATCAGTTGCAGATCACGGACCTGGTCCAACACTGGTTTGAAGTCGGTCATCTTATAGTCCAAAAACCTGCCGACAATGAATTTCTTCACTCCGACGTCATCGGTTTTGTACTTTTTGTCCAACGAGTCCCACAACTCTTTAGCAGTCTTGGCCACTGCGTAGACGTTGTATAGGGAGTCGTCTAGGGCGTTTAGAATGTAGTTACGACACATGAAATCATTATGATTCCAAGCGTCCAACGCCGCATGCTGTTGTTCGTCAACTTCGTGTGCGTCGTTGTCTGCAGCGCCGTCGGCGTTCACCTGCGAGAGCTCTTTCAGAAAGCGCACCAGGTTCAAAGTCGTCAGGTAAAATAGCATCTTTTGTTGCCGTCTCTTGAAGTCGGCTCCGTTGAATTTTGCCGGCCTTTCGGCGTGGCTATTTCCCGTCAGCGGCACGGCGGTGGGAATATTCGCTATTGTCGCCATCGATCAGACAAAATAACGTCTTACGATTGTTGGTTCCGGTGTTGGCGTCCGGTCGGTGGCGCTCGTAAAACTCGGACGGAGTTTTGGCTTTTCAAGCAAAGCGAGGCATGTACATCGTACGCTTTCCGTAAGACGTTATTGCCCCGTATTTCAGTGCCGCGGTTGTCGCAATACGTCCCGAAGATACGACTTCAGGAACTTCGAAACGTCGCACACCGTATCGAAATTATCGAACCTACTAAAGACTCGAGCCTTTTCTTGCTTTATTACTAATAAGGGAGATGCTGTCAACTTATTCTAAAATGCTGGGAGTTAATTGAAATGAATTTCTATTCTGCCAGGGGACCTATTTATACTGTCTGAAAAGCTGCATGGGTCAATTCGCGAAAAGCCATAACTTTTCAGTTGACCTCCATTGACTGGGCCGAATATGCAAATAGACACAACCTTTGGACCGGGGTCAATCTGAGAATAGTCATAACTCTTGGACCGATATCCAATACCCCTTCAAACAGCCACATCAGCACGCCCAATCAGCGCCACGTCAGTCCACGTCAGTCCGCGTCAGTGACACGTCATCAGTCTGCCACGTCATCATTACTATATATCTTTTTTATTTTATTTTATTTGTGTTGACTTTACTAATTAATTTTACGTTCACCCGATATCGATTTTGAGCAAATTAATATTCGTTAGATTCGTCTTGAAACGTAGATTCGTAATCTTTCAACGATTTCTCGTCTCGGCGACCGACATCTTCTCGATTTAATCAAATCGTTTCAGCTCTTCTCTTAGTGGGCCAATTACCCACACTTGGACCCAAGGCCCATTGGGCTTAAAACCCAACATGATTTAATTAAAAAGTATTTCACCACGCATTGTCATAAATTTCGCTTGATGGTTTTTGCTAGAGCGATCCATTTCACATTGATACCATCGTGTTCGTTGTGTACTACTTTTCTCTTTGGATGTAAATAATATCATACGCAGAAGAAACGGCTTATGCAACCATCAGATGTAGCCGCAAGCACCTCTATATTTGGATAACTTGTACAACTGATGACTAAGCCAGTCGTGACTCGTGAGATTGGAAAATTCAAATTTTCTTTTAATTTTTTAAAAATGAATTATGGTCATAAGTAACTATTAATGATTACTTTACTAATTTGTGATAATGATGGTGAAAAATTATAATATTAAAAGGGGAATCTATGAAAAAATATCCAGTTATATAAAAAATTCGTAAGTCAGTATCCTGTCAGATTTTTTATATATGGGTAACTAAAAGAATAAATTTTTTGCACATTGGTACCTGTCCGCCGCAAGGTACATCATATCACACATTTAGGTACCTTAGAGAAACATATTGTGGTACATAGTACAGTGAGAAAATGGTATATCATATAGCATATTAAGGTACCAAATGGAAACGTATATAGGTACCATATAAATGCATGACGTGGTACATAATACACATATAAATGAAGACTGGGAAATAGTACGCACAGTCGAACGGATACTTATATACAAAATTTTCTGACAGGGGTAATGACTTGCAAATTTTATATCAATGGATATTTTTCAGTAGATTCGCCATATTAAAATGTTTTGTGGTGAAAATGAAATTATAACGCATAAGCTAAGCACATGAAAAGGAAAATAAGAAACCGCGAAAGCAGTGTTTCGACTAATGGAAGACTCAAATGGGGAATCTCATCACTGTTATGAACCTACAATATTATACAAGACTTACAAAGATAACCATCTCATTGAAGCGATCCACCGCCCATTGCCTCGGTAGGAGAAACGAAGCCACTCTCAATCCCGCTTTTGCGCCAAGCAGCATTACTTATATCTGCTGCCAACGCTATGAACTCACGGCTTGTGAAGGATGAAGGCTCTATGGCGTAGTCGATGAATTCCCTGCCCAGCAAAGAGCTCCCCTGCTTTTCGACCCCATTCGAGCCTTCGCAGCATCCATGGCTGCATTGGTGAGGAGGGGTTCGTTCGAACAATTTAGAGATTCCTTTGCCAGCATTTGGTGCTTGAAGGGCTCGAGCTTGAGGGAGAGCTGGAGAAGTATCGGGCGATGGCTTTTCGCTGACCATTTCTTCTTCTTGGGTCCTTTCTTTATCTTGGCCGTCATCTATAGCTTCCAGTGAGCTGACGACTTTCCCTTCTTCGGACTTGTAAGAGTTCGTAGTGTGTTCCCAGGATTGTGTCTCTTCGGATGATGTCTTTGATTTTTCGGGGGTAAATGCTTCTGTTACTGCAACGTTGTTAAATTTCAAGTCGGGCTTGCCAAGCTCCTTCCAACAGCGCCTCCTCAGCGTAGAATTCCAGTGATTCTTGATGGAATTGTCTGTTCTCCCAGGCAATAGCTTTGCTATTGATGCCCACTTATTTCCATGGAAGGCATGAGCCTCAAGTATCATGCGATCTTCTTCATCTGTTGCAAATGAAAACCCAAACAGCGATTGAAAATTCTTGTAGGCCACAACACCTGAGGTTTATAGAAAAGAGTGCTCGTTCTAGCGGAGGAACAATCAATGGAAATACACAACGTCGAAACGCACAACACAATTGAATAGAAAAGATGGATAACAAGGGCCTGCTATGCAGTTAAATCTATGGTTTTAACACTAAGAAAGCCTAAATTGCCAACAGCTATGGAACTTGATGGAGTTAACACAACCATTTACTGCAGACTAATCAAGAAGTTACAAGATTTGTGAGGAGGCCACATTGCATAACGAGGTTACTGTCTACTGATACTACGCACTTTTTCCTCTGCCTTTCCCCAATTTCAAAGACAAATGGACTACAAATGCATCTGAAGATTACAAAAATTTACCAGAGAAGGGTTTGTGCTTGACGGAAGGGTTAAGCTGATTGCACCACCTCAAGCGGCAAGACTTGCCCGATCTCCCATGGATTCCACGCGCGATTAAGCTCCAATTCTTCGCACCGAAATTGCTCACGAGCTCGCCCAGCTTCGCGTCCTCGTCCGGCGACCACGGCCCTTTTTTGCTTCCGTCCGCCGAAGACGACGATCTCTTGCTACCTCGAGCCACCTCTCCGTCGCCAGCCTCCGCCCTCTCGGCGCCGCCGCCGCCGCCTTCAGTTTCCATTCGGTTAGAAGACGCCTTTTTTATAGTGATTTTTCAATTATTATAGACGAATAAGAGCGGGCAAAGAGAAGACAGAGATTCTTTCAGTTGAAACATCAGCCTAAAATCGTCGCTGCCGACAGCGTCTTGATTGGAGATGGGGAGGGCGGGAGCGGGGGAGTTTCACGGTTTCACAAATGGGCCTTTCGTTAAGGTGGGTTCAACAATTTGAGGCCCATTTTTGGAATTCCAGGCCCGAATTCAGTCCCTTAAGAATGAGAACTCTAATTCAAAGCTCATTTCGCAATTTGCTAACCATAGAAAATTCTTCTAGAAATTTAATGAAATGAAGGCGGTTGATCTTGTTGCATAAGATATTGACATAGAAATATGACTTTCTCGAATAAAAAGGAAAACAAAAGGTTTGGGGCTCCTCCAATTTAGGACACGTATCTTGAAGTAGAGCATCCCGACTCACCTCACAAAATACACTTTTACACCATAATACAGTTGTTACAGTATTTCTACTCCTTCTATAAATTCTATTTTCAACAATAATTTTTACTCAACCCATTAACTCTATTTTTACGCTAAAATTCAAATCCTAAGTCAATATATTATAATTATTAATATTTATAAGTTAAATAAATTATAAATTTAGCATATTATTTAATTATAATTTTCTTAAATTAAAATATCACTGAATCAAAAAATTAATATCATTTTAAGTTTTATTATTATAAAATATCAAATATTTAAATATCATCAAAATATATTTATTAAACAATAAATAAATAAATAAATAGAAACTACAACTCTATTTTAGAATTGAATAAAAATTGTGTACTCTACAAATAGAGTATCTCTACTTAGATCATCTCCAACGAATACTTCAATTTTGTATAAAACACAAAAATAAAGTACGTATGGACTCCAATGGGACCTATATCTAACACTAATATTGTGTTGATTAGCAGAGATACTCTAGATGTAGAGTACACATAATTTCAACACAAAAATTGTGTTGTACTTTCTATATATTTATAATTTATTTACATAAAAAATATTTTAATTATATTAAAATATTTGATTTTCTTATAATAATAAAAGTGAAAATAATATTAGTTTCCTATTGTTTATTTATATTTTCGTTTTAATTTAATAAAATTATAATTAATTAATATGCTAAGTTTTTAATTTTGTAAATATTAATTGTTATAATTTATTGACTTTTTTAATTATTATAATATAAAGTTTAATATGGAAATTTGATTTTTTTAGAGTAGAAAATAGAGTTAATGGGTTGAAGTGAAAATTAGTGTAGAAAGTAGAGTTTATGGGTTGGAGTAAAAGCAATGTAGCAGCTGTAATATGTGCAGAACCAACTGTATTTTCACACTGCGGGTTGGAGATGCTCTTATAAACATAATATTAATATTAAATATAAAAAAATTGAGGTAAAAATATACTCTGTTTTTGTGTTTTCACGTCGATAAAGGAGATGCTCACAAGCCTTACTTGATCACGTACTGGGATATCATATCATCACATAAACTAACATATCAATCCACCGTGAAAACTATCGAGCAAATCCATTTAATTCAACAACTCGTTATCATATTGAAGATTTGAAGAAACTAAAAGACGACATAAAAACGGATAATATATTATTACATCATTCGATCGATTATTCCATCATCACTACTCAACTGGGATCATAACTTCGTTCGTCCTAAACATAGGAATAGTCCACGGCGGATTATACCTAGCAAGAACATAATCGCCGGCGACCTTAACGCCGTCCCTCTCCAGCGCCGCCTTCAGCTTCTCCACCTTCTCCGCCACCACGTCATCACGCGCCACCCCACTGAACCTAACGACGCCGTACTTCCTCTCCCCTTCCTCCTTTATCACCACCCGCCCGTCCACCGGCCTCGGCGTTTCCTCCGCCGTCCTGTACTTTTCCGGCAGTATGAACCCCATCGTCACCATCTCCTTACCTGCGTCGCCTCCCTCCTTGGCCGTGATCACGGGCGCCGTCATGGCGATCTTCTCCGAGGACGTCGACGTCTGCTTCTGGGTGATGACCGGCGCCGTCATGGCGATCTTCTCCGGCGCGGCGTTCTGAGGATTGCCCAGCGCTCCGATGTAGTTGGCGAGGATCATGAACCCGCCGTCCTTGTTGGAGTTGAAGCTCGCCGGATCGTAGGTGACCTGCGCCACCACGCACGGCGGGTACCGGCGAATTTCGTAGTCCGACGAGGATTTGATCGTCTCGTGCTTGGGGGTTTCGACGGCGATTTTGCCCAGCACCATCCCCATGGTTGATGACTGAATAATGAAGTGTTTATCTGAATTTCAGTGAGAATTTATTACACGCTAACTTGCTTGGGGAAGAAGAAGAAGGGTTAAAACAAGAAAATTGAGTGGCGAGTGAAGCACAGGAGATTAGTGGCTTCAGCTATGACACGATTCTCCCTATTTAACCCGTCATTTGAATTATATTATAACTCAATAAAAGTCCATGAGAAATTGGGCTGGGCCAAATTCATCTTCATGGGCCTTAATAATTAAAGTACCTAAATAGCCCAATTCCGAATAAGTCTTAAGTGGCCGAGTCACGACATTTTCGAATGGAAAGACATTCTCGTAGCTCTTATTCTTCGTTCTCGTAGCTCTTATTTTTTTCGTTGTCAAAAAGCCTTTCGCCCCGTCGGTTTCTCAGCTGTAGGTTCTGCTATTTATTTTCAGCCGCCAAGCAAAGCTCGTCTCTTCTTTTCAGGAAGCCTTAGGCGCCGAAAGCGTCTAAACTCGGGGAATTTCATTGAATATCACTACATAAAATAGAGATGGAGTTCATTGAATATTCAATGTTATAATCCCCGGCAACGGTGCCAAAACTTGGCATGCTCAAATACTAGCAAGTGTACTAGGTCGTGCAAGTAGTAAAACGGACGAAGTCCGAGTATCTATCCACGAAGACAGCTCGCTTAATTCTAAGATACTATTCCTAGTTCTAATTTAGACTAAGGGAATTTTTATAATTTAATTATTTGATTAAAAGATATAAAAGACGCGAATAATAAAATAATCGCAAATAAAATAGATGGGGATAGAACAGTTGAAGACGAGGTGGTTAAAACACATGCTTGGCACAAATTACTCCTACGTCTTCATGCAATATAATAAGCTATCTAATCAACATGAATTATAGACAAGACAGAACTCCCTAAACATACACGTGCTACTCGTTTGTCTCGCAGTATCAACCCTACGTAAATAGATAATCAATCAACTATGTGTCTATATGACTGTAGTTCCTATATATGCATTCAATATTTATGAATCCCCCGAGTTTAGACGCTTTCGACGCCTAAATTATCGGAAACCACACATACGAAATCGAATTCCATCTCTAGGCGATTTTATGTAGTGGTATTCAATATTTGTTCTAATCGGTCTAATAGTCCGTCTCATAAACCAATCAATAATCATACGCATGTAGGTCAATCACACGGACGCATATAAAGCTCAAACAAAGAATACATAACTTTATTCATATAAATAAGATAATAATAGCATTAATATGTAGTCATAATCCAGTCTCACACGGCCTCAATCGCAAAATGAATTAAGCTAACATGTCAATCGCAAAAGGAGTTAAGCTAACATGAGAATAAGCGAAATCAACAACGAATTGAAAGAAAACATTGTTGAAAACGAGGTAATAAAGTATACAAATGGCCCCTCACGAAGCTAAGAACGAGCCCGAGGGTCTCCAAGGCGTTTCTCCCTCCTTCACACGACGGGAGACGTTGCGGCGACGTGTGACGACTCGAGCATCTCCACTCGCTGTTTATCTTACGACGCAAAATAGAAAAAGTGCTCCAACAATCGCTACTTAAAATCGTACGCAAAATGAGTTCAACACTGCTTTCTCTCACCTCTAAACCTATATTTGCATCTGTACTGTTCCTTTACTTATAACTTTTAAAGTCTTACAAAGTAACCCCTCATTAAGTTATAAATTAACTTTTACTATTTATAATATATTTACTTAACTCAATAGTAATTCAACTATAGATTTAAAAACCTTAGAAATCAAATATTAAAAGAAAAGATCAACATCACCTCATGAAAAATATAGACATACGAAATACTAATACGTCATGGACAATCAAACCCAACACCATACAATCAGTATTCTGGTAAACCTGCACCGTTTCCTCCAAAATCATTGAAAAGTTGTCCAAATGCATTGGTTTGAAATGAATATTGTAGCTCTTTTTTGTAAAATGCGTGCATTTTAGCTTCAACGTATCTTGGATCTTTTATCGAGCTAATGAAATAATATTATTGTAGTAATATTATCGAGCTAATAAAATAAATATAATATTATTGTACTAATAATTATTGAATTTAAAATAATATCATTGTTTAGTTTTTGGCGTAGTTGTTGTCTAATTTGTAAAGTTGTAAAATACAGGGGTAATATTGAAAAATTGCAATTTTTGGTGTGAAAAAGAATATTGTGATAATATTCTTTTGAGTTTGAAAATGGGTTTAATGGTTGGAGAAAATTACTATTTAATGTGACATTTACTGTATTTTGGATTTGAGAATAGGTTTTTCGGTTGGAGATTGCCTAACCGGCTATCGCAGTGTAGGACTTGAGATATTAACCTCTCTGAAAATTGGAGTTTTCACATAGTCTGACTTTGAGGTTTATATTTGTTTCATCAGTCTGAATGTTTTTATCGAGATACATCACATTACATGTAAAAATATAGTCCAAGTGATTTTTTCGTAGGTTCTCCCCGAATGCCAATTGGCGAGCGGCTTGCAACACTTTTGCTCAACGCTAGATGGTATTTATACGTAAAAACAAATAAATGAATTAATAAACGAATATACACGTATGCATACGCTCCGCATACGCCAATATTTCCCCCAAGAATTGGCGTCGCGTCCTAAAACCACCGCGACGGAGTTCCTCCCTTCGTTTCTCACCAAAACCCCAAAAAATCTAAAAAAGACTATCTCCGCGACGAATCTCGTCGAACATATTCTCCTGCTACCTTCTTACAAACGCAGCTCGGATAAGGATTCGCGTAAAAATTCTCCTCCGTCCTCGGTGACCCGCCCGACTCCCTCGCCGTTGGAGCTCCGACCCGACCCGCGTGCAACCTTCTTACCTCCGACACAAAACCCTCCCACAAAATCGAACCCTTGTCGAGCGAGTCGACGAGCCTGACAAAATTCGACCTGTCGGGATTTATAGTCCTCTTAAGCCCATCGAAAACCCTATGCCCTCTCACCGCCTTCGCCATATTCCCGTCGTACGTATGAACGAAGGCGTCGCTCTCCAACGCGACGACGTAGTCGAGTGCGGCCAAACGGTTCTGAAAGGGCAAGAACGGGCGAAGCTCTTCCTCGGTGGCGAGGGTCGAATGGGAGAAAAAGTTTGGATACTCTTTCTTGAAGGCGTCCATGCTTTTTCGGCCGTATATTTCGCCGGCGACGATGTATATTCTGGTCGAGGAAGGGTAGCCCATGGCTTTTAGGAACAGTGCGGCTTCTCGGGGAGTCATGGGGCAAGCGCCCTGAGATCTCTTTTGTGCGCCGTCGACGTCTTTTTCCTTCCAGTGCTTCACGTCGTACCTCATCTTGCGGAGATCCTCAGATTCGCCCGATGTTAGGTTGTGGGTGCAGCCCGTGAAGGCGAGCATGTCCTTTTCGTATCTGCATACGTGAAAAAAAATGTTGAGTTGGTAGTTTGACATCAGACAAATTGGCTCGCAAAAACGCACATTAAAGACCTATTTGAAGATCCAATGGATCTTAGTCGGATATTATGGGCATGTATTGATTGATGGTATACCTTAGGTGAAGGGCGACGAATTGTTCTCCGTCCTCTCTCATTCTATCCGCGAGCTTTCTCCCGAGATCCTCGATAGTGGGATTGTACCTGAGAGCTTCGTAGTTCGCACGACACCTCAGCTTTTGGATCGACGGGGGAAGACCGTTGTTCGATAGCCGAGAATCCGCGTGGGTGAACTTGATCACCTTGTGCTTCTTCAGTAGCGCAAGCATCTCACCTCTGTAATAACTGGCCTGCCATATTGGTTAAGTAAGCTTAGTGTGTTACTTCATCTATTTTCAATTGGTTTTTTCCCTTTTTGTTTTAAATTGAACTGTCCATGAGATTCTATGTTGGGCTTCTCTGGGCTATTGGAAATTTTAATTTCACAATACCTTAGACCAAGAGACGGGGGCTTTGAGCAAGGGTTTCGACGAGGCGTATTTTGGCGGGAGCTTCTCGACAATGCGAATGTCGTCTTTTAACACATCGATGAAATGACGCCAGTTGAATATGTCCTTGAATCCACTGTATCGGAAAAATTGAGTAAAGCTTCAGTTGGAACCGGGACCAGACAGAGGAAGATATCGATGTAACAGAAATGAAAAATCATACCTTGAATCAGTCCAAAAGCTCTGATGATCAAGAGATGGCAGAACAAGGGTTGCATTCATGATTTTTGCTACGGCCACCATATCACATATCTAAAACGGTGATTGAAACGAATAAAACGATCCATATTATTATTTCATGAATTATTGTAAATAACATAATTGTGTGTATATGAAGATATACTGACTCCTGTTCTCATTTGATTAAGTCCGCCATTGGCATGGACTAGGAGATAGCCATTTGTTGCATTTCCTTTCCCTGGAATTTATGTATTTGAGAAACTCAGAGGGAATAATTATAACTAAAAGATTTAATGGAAGTATAATATAGTTCGAAGAACATACTTATTCTGTTCTTTGGTCGAGCAATGCATTGGTAATAATCGTCACTGTTTGGCTTCATCCATATTTCTGGTGCCTGTCAGAAATACTAGTATTGTTAGAAATAAATTACTATAAAATATTTTATTCATGATTTGACAATAAAAATTCAGGAAACACAATATGAATTTGTAACGTCTGAATGGCAGCTCAACGGTCAAATAAATCTCACATGGGATTGGGAAGCAATGAAAGGGTTTTGTCATTGTTTTGGTCAAAGGCAACTAAGGAAACTTCATTGCCGCGTAAGTGAGAAAACAACATTAATATTCTTTCTTTCGAAATTAATTGATATTCTAAATATCCTATCCTCGGTCCTAATGTCTGAATAACGTTCAAACTCTATCTTCACTAACATACTATATCATCGTCTGCAATAAATTCATATAATTCCTAAATATTCATCAAATACAAGGTTTTAGTTGAAAATAATAAAATGAAATAGACATAATAACCTAGGAAAAAAGTACGGAAAATTGAACTTTGATTAATTTAACTCACGGGGTATTCCTTCATCCTTCTTTTCTGCAAATTATGAGAAGAATTAGACGGCGATGACGATGAAGACGATAACTCTTCCATATTATCCAAAACGAGCTTCTGAGCGCCGCCCATGTAATAATTCTTCATGCTCTGAACGAACAAAACTTCCTTCTCTCTCCTCACCGCACCTCCTCCTCCTCCTCCGCCGCCGCTCGTCACCGCCGTGAATTTCAAGAACGCCGAAAACACCACCATGGAAAGTATAAAAACGAGAACCCTACGACGCCCCATGACTATTCTTCTCCTAAGGTTTAACTCACCCCAGAAACTGTAATAGCTCCGCCTCTTGCCGGCGGACGGCGTCGCCGATTCCGTGCACTCGCCGGCGTCGACGCCGCCATGGGAACAGCTTTCGAGATCGATCTGCGAGTTGCCGTCGTTGTTCTCAACGCGGCGGCGGTGGTGGTTCGCGGTGGCGGTTGAAGATGACGTCATTATTTCAGGGGGACGACACATGTGGAATTCCTGTGAATTATCTGTTTCCGGAGATCGTAAAACGAGAAGAGAAAAATATAAATTGGGAAGAGAGAATTATGGGTGTTGTGTTCGTATTTATAAATAAATCGAATTATATATATTTTACTTTATTGTTGTAATATTAGCAGCCTCTTTCAGTCTTCGTTCATATGTTGCAAGGAAGATTGGTCAACGAATTGAATTTTTAAAATCTTTTTACCTTTTTTTTCAACCTAACCATGTAATTTTTTTTGGGCGGTGCTATGTCTATCTAACGCCCCAAGGAATAGTTTGTTACTCACTTTAAGATTAGAAAGGAAAAAAAGCACAAATACAAACAAAAACAACATAGGAATTGTAAAATATCACAACTATTTTAGGATTCTGTTAAGACATGATGACGTCAACTAATTTGCTGGTAATTATCTTTAGTAATAACATAACTGTCACGATTGTTTTTAGAAGGGCATGCGTAACCATGAGTAAGTTATATATGAGTTAATAATAAGTTCGACAAATTCCACGGTAGTAGCTACTTCATATCCAGAGGGATATGATACTACTGAAAATAATATAAGGCGATAATTAATTATTCATCAAATAAAATCATTGAGTTTTTTTTTTTTTTTGCTTGCCAATTGTTGGGTTCGCAAAAATATTCCATACACGTTTGGACAGTTCACAGCACGCGCTTTCGCCTCCTCTTCAGAAAGCCCAACCGTGTTAGTTGAGTAGGCGAAAATTATTAAAAAAAAGAATTGCGAACCATTTAATATATATAAATATATATGGAAGCATACACACAAAGTACAGTGCACACCGACTAAATGAAGTCTAATCGAACATTTCATCAACACTAGTAATTGGGGCACACCCAATGTGTGTGCAACAAAATTAATCGGATTGAGTAGTGGGTGATTATCTCAAATACAATTTTTATATTAATGACAGACTGATCGGATGTTTATTGTAAGGTATGGCATGGCAAAGGCAAGGTTAGTGGGTGTTTAAATAACTGCACTTATAGACGTGGAAGTTTCTTTAATATAGCAGTTTATTTACCGATTGAAAGTGGCAATTTAATAGAAACGATTTTTTAGTTAAACAAATTATAAATTGACAGACCAATTTCAATCACAATTGAGCAGTTTAAACAAAGCCCTGACCATTAATAAAATAGAATAGCTTAGTACTTTATGCACCCTAATCTTAAATTATTTTATTATTATTTAGAAAAATTATCATTCCAATTAAATTATATATATATATATATATATATATATATTTCTAGTATATGTGTTGAGTGCGGGGTGATCCAAAAACTCGGGAAATCGAAGACGAGATCGATTGAAACAAGCTCGGATGCGAAATAACGAAGCAACAGAGAATCGCAGCAGCTCCACGGCCGCGTGAAGAAAGGCCACGGCCGTGGAGGAGCTGCCAGAAGCTGCGAGAGCTTTAGCCCGCAACTCCCACGCCGTGGTGGAGGTTGCATGTGGCTGTGGGTGACTTATGATGCAGCCCGCGGCAGTGGAGATCAATGACGTGGCCGTGGAGCTCAGGCAGAGGCGCTGCCCGCAGACGTGGAGCTCAAGGCAGAGGTGCTGCCCGTAATGCCCACGGCCGTGGGGCTTTGGCTTGTGTCCGTGGGGAGTTCTAAAGCGTTAATCTGTTTCTGTTCGATGTTTATCCGATTGATGACGAGGATTGAGGCTCAAGGGTGAAGATTGAAGCTTGGAGGATCAACTCCCAACTCATCTAGTGGAGAATAACCGATCAAACTGCTCCCGAGCGATTTTCTACAGAAGTAGGGAGGTTACAAACACACTACATAAAGCATTTTTGTGTGGTCAGGTGTGTGTGGTAAAGCTGCCCGTAACTTAGAGAGTTTGAGAGTTTGATGATGTAAACACGAAAGTTAGAGAGGAAGATCTGATCTTGTAATCTCAAAAGGTGGAATAAAAAAAAGTTCTCTGTTCTGGCCGTGGACGTAGGCTAAAGTTGTAGCCGAACCACGTTAAGATTTGTGTTCAGATTTTATATTTTTTGTTTTTCATTTTGATCAAGCTTGATATCGAATCCCTCGATATTGAGAAGTCACATACACGAAACTACGTCTAAATACGAATCTAGGTTGGCCTAAATCTCAACAGTATAAAAGCGAAAACTTGATTTATGATAAAAAATAAAAGGTAGACTAATAACTATAAAATTAATTTTTGGAAATCAATATTTATTTAATCTAGTTTGAAAAAGTTTCAGAAGAAAATAGTGTATCAAGAAACGGGCCAATATGTGAAAACTAGAGTCCAAGTCCATTACGTATATGCAAAAAATTAAAAGAATCGGCAAGGGACTTAATGAAAGCCCATTCAAATGTCCAATTGTGTGAGATTGCATGAAAAATCGGGGTCCTTTTTGTAATAACAGGAAAGTACAATCCATCTCTGGTAAATAAAGCATATTCCGTCCGAGGACTAATGGGCAAGAAAGAATCTTGGTCATAAAATCCATTGTTTAAGATAGCTCAGCTCAACCCTAAGCTTCCTACTACTCCTCGACGAGTGCGCCGTCCTCGCGTAGGATTTGACTTCGTTGCTCGTTGATTGTGTTGATCCAAGCTCAAGGTGCTTATAATTCGATTCATTTCTTTCTATAATTGTTTTCTAGATCGGGTTTTATGTGGCGATGGAGATTTACCTGGTCGAATTGTATTTGTGAAGTTGTGTCCTCGCTCATCTGCTGTTTGGATTGAGGCTCTAGGTCACTTTCTTATTTTGAGCGTCGTTTGGCGTTTGATTGTATTGTAGTCGTGGGAGAATAAATTGCCTTTCTTTGTTTCCTTTTTTTTTTTCTGTCTCCGATCTCAGCAGGATTTTGGAATTAGAGTGACAACTGAGAAATTGAATGTTACTAGGTAAAAAGGGAAGAAAAATGGTCAAATGAGAGTTTGCATAGACAGCGTTAGAAAATTGGGTTTGCAGCATCTGCATAAGCGTTACTTGTTGGTGGCGGCGAAAACTTTCTCCTTGTGTTCTAAAGTTGACGTTAGTTATCGCACCATAAAGAATAATAATAGAAGTTGTTATTTCACTGGTCGTAGAAAAGCAGCACTAGTATCGCAATTCATGGGTTCCCAGCCAACAGAAATTGAGTGGCCTGCAAGGCGTGTGAGAGAAACTTTCATTCGATTCTTTGAAGAAAAATCCCATGTCGAGTGGAAATCGAGTCCGGTTGTTCCCCACAATGATCCCACTCTTCTCTTTGCAAATGCTGGTAAGTTCTCAATTATGCGCTGATTCTGCTCTGAATCTGTTATGAATTCTTGGGTTCTAAATGATATTTTTTATGCTGGTTGTTTTCTGCCAGGTATGAATCAGTTCAAACCAATCTTCTTGGGAACTGTTGACCCCAACACTGAGTTAAGCAAATTGACTCGGGCTTGCAACACTCAAAAGTGTATTCGGGCGGGTGGGAAACATAACGATCTTGATGACGTTGGTAAGGATACTTACCACCATACATTCTTTGAGATGCTTGGAAATTGGTCTTTTGGAGATTATTTCAAGGAGGAGGCTATCCAATGGGCATGGGAGCTTCTTACCAAGGTAAATTCATGCTTTTCCTGTTTTACTAATTTTTTCCCCATTATGTCTCTCTTTATCCTTTCTCCGAAAAAATTACGATAATAAATTTTGTTTCTGAAACGTAATAATATTCTAATATTATATCTTGCAGGTTTATGGCCTACCAACAGACCGGTTTTATGCCACTTACTTTGGTGGGGATGACAAACTTGGCCTTCCCGCTGATACTGAAGCTCGGGACCACTGGCTCAAGGTTCTCCCCGCTTCTCGTGTGTTGCCTTTCGGGTGTAAGGTATTTACAAAATGACATACGTCTAGTTTCTATATATATATATATATATATATATATATATCAATATATATATCCATTCTTCATTAACTAATGATTGCTTACACAGGACAACTTTTGGGAGATGGGCGACACTGGACCTTGTGGACCCTGCACAGAAATTCATTATGATCGGATTGGCAATCGCGATGTTGCGGCATTGGTAAATAATGATGATCCCACAGTGATTGAGATATGGAATCTCGTCTTTATCCAGGTAATTTCTTCTCAATCATTTCCTAATATTTACTCGTCTTAGTTGCATTCAGACTTTCAGGTCAGGTATGTAGTTGCATGAACATTTGCTTTTTTCAGTTTAACAGAGAAGCTGATGGTTCACTGAAACCTCTACCTGCGAAACATGTTGACACTGGTATGGGGTTTGAGAGATTAACTTCCATTCTTCAAGATAGGATGAGCAATTATGATACAGACGTTTTTACGCCCATATTTGATGCAATTCAACAGGTAACAGATGCAAATTTACTTCCTTTCAGTTCATTCAGCATGGATTGATTTTTTTCCCCCACGGTTAGTTAGCAAAATTTGTTTTGGTAGGCAACTGGAGCCAGACCATACAGTGGAAAAGTTGGAACGGATGACGTGGATAACATTGATATGGCATATAGAGTTGTGGCTGACCATATTAGAACAATTTCATTTGCAATTGCTGATGGATCCTGTCCAGGTGAAATTTCTGGTGTTTTCGTTGTCGCATAGATTGGGACCCCTCATCCCAGAATGCTTCAGTATATAAACAACGATTCTTTTCTTTTTATAATGTTTCTCTGATTTAACATGATTCCTAGCTTATATACTGTGAATTGTGCTATCCATTTAGCTTTTGGCTTACCTGCCGAGTTCCGTTAACATGGAAATGTGTAGGCAATGAAGGGCGTGAATACGTCCTCAGGCGGATCCTTAGACGTGCTGTTAGATACGGTACTGAAGTCCTCAAGGCCCAGCAAGGTTTCTTTAACAGGTGCAACTTACTAGCTGTTATCCTTTCTGTACAATCAGTCTTATCAACAGTGGTTGTGGAAAAGGCTGATGTTTAATTAATTTATTTCTTTTGCACTACTAAGTTCTCTGGTTGTGAACAATAATGTTTTGCTAGTGGTAAATTCAGTATTAATGCCGTTTTAACAACAGGCTGGTAAACATTGTCGTTGATGTCATGGGTGATGTTTTCCCGGAGCTGAAACACCACCAAGCGAAAATCAGGGAAATCATTGCTGATGAGGAAGCTAGCTTTGGCAGGACATTGGTTAAGGTATTTGACCTTTTTAAAAATATAGCTCCCAAGTGAAATACTCAGAGCTTCTTGCTTTTCGGGTCCGACAGTAGGCCTGACAGACAGCTTATGTGACTTATTTTTTCAGGGCATTGAGAAGTTCAAGAAAGCAGCACATGATCTTCAAGGGACCGTCCTAAGTGGACAGGTAAGTGGGCTCTCATAAATTTTAAATATAGGGTTATTGAATTGTTTGGATGAAATATTTCCGTAGCTGATTTTTGGTATCTACCAATTACTTTCTCAATTTTTTGGTCTGATATGATTTGTTGTTTTTCTTTTGCCCGGATTATTTCAAAAGCTTCGTTCAATTGGCAAGTTGTTATGGTCTTGGAATTTTGCATGCTTATCTGAAAAGGGCTTATTAACCAACTGTAATATAACAAGTCTTTTAAATGCAGGATGCATTTGAGTTGTGGGACACTTATGGGTTCCCTTGGATCTAACTCAGGTGACAGTTGCTTAGTTTGTTGACTTGCCAAATATTTTGTTTTATGAAGCTGACTGACAATGACAATGCATCAGCTGATGGCTGAAGAAAGAGGTTTATCTGTGGATATCGATGGTTTCCACGTGGCTTTGGAGAAGGCAAGAGAAAGATCACGGAATGCTCAGAACAAGGTGAGAAGTTTTTTGGTTTAGCGCCAAAAGGAGTGCTGGAATATTGCTTTCACTATTATGTATATGGTTGAAAACATTTAGTTTAAGCATTGGAGAACAATCCTTTGATTTGATCCTTATGCTTTTGGGATTGTGCAATACCATTTAACAGCAAGCTGGTGGAATTATTACCATGGATGCTGATGCTACAGCGTCATTGCGAAAGAAGGGGGTTTCTGCCACTGATGACTCATTCAAGTTTACATGGTTTCAGGTTTTTTTTTTTTTTTGTTTGTTCAGTGGTCATTCATATTTAGTGAAGGAGACTATATATTAATGTCTCGTTTTTTTTCATTTGATCTTTATTTGTAGGATCATACTAGTGTAATAAAGGCAATTTACACAGGAAGTGAATTTTTGGAAAGTGTAACTCCAGGTGAAGAAGTTGGCATAGTCTTGGAAAGTACAAGCTTTTATGCTGAACAAGGTGGTCAGGTGATGATGTGGCTTGACATATAAATTCCCAAATTTAATTTTAGTCCATGTGTTTGCTATTGTTTTTTAACCATCCCACGTGACGCTGTGGAAAATCATTTCGTATTTACTCTCGCTTGTAGATCTACGATACGGGGGTACTCAAAGGCCCGGACGGAGATTTTAAAGTGACCAATGTTCAGATATACAATGGATTTGTTGTGCACATTGGATCATTCATTGGGAAGACTGGGAGATTATACCTCGGTGATAACGTAGTTTGCCAGGTTATTACAATTCGTGGTTAATGCTTTCAAGCACAACACAGTCAATCGATGTTTTCTCTCTGGGGCACCGTGGACGTTCTTATAATTACAACTTCTTGTTCTGGTGAATCAGGTTGACTTTGATAGGCGGACTATGATTGCACCAAACCATACATGCACGCACATGTTAAATTTTGCCTTAAGGGTATAGTTATTCTTATATTGGAGATGATAGAGGATTCTAAGTCGCCATTTTCTTTTTCCTTTTCAGTTTTTTCATGTTATTTTGGTCTGTCCAAATGCAGGAAGTACTTGGAAATCACATTGACCAGAAAGGGTCCATCGTTCTCCCAGAAAAATTGAGATTCGACTTTTCTCATGGTAAGACCTCTTTTTTTTTTCATTCAATCATTCAACTTCAATGTGTAATTACTGTCTAAAAATCCCTAACAGGGAAGCCCGTGAAGCCCGAAGAGCTTAAAAAGATCGAGTCAATCGTAAACGAACAAATTCAGGCCCAATTGGATGTCTCCTCCAAGGAGATCAAGCTTTCCGATGCAAAGCGCATCGCTGGCCTAAGAGCTGTTTTTGGCGAGGTAAGAATCTTCAACTCATACGTTTCTAATTCTTATAAAGCAAAGATTTATGCCGTTTTGGCAAATATAAGAATTTCCTTACATCGTTTGCCATCTGTCGAGTTAGGTATACCCCGACCCCGTCAGGGTTGTGGCAATCGGGCGTAAGGTTGAAGATTTGATCGCCGATCCCGAAAATCAAGAGTGGATGTCAATCTCTTCCGAACTTTGCGGGGGTAAAAATGTCACAAACTCCATTAATTTGGTGTAAAAACAAACAGAATAGCAAATTAATCATATCCTCCATAAATGTCAGGCACACACATATCAAACACGAAGGAGGCAAAAGCATTCGCGCTCTTGTCCGAGGAAGGCATTGCTAAAGGGATCCGTAGAGTTACAGCCGTGACGCTTGATTATGCTTTCAAAGCCATCGAACTCGCTTCTTCACTCGAGCATGAAGTCAACGAGGCCTCGAAATTCGAAGGAAGCATTCTTGAACAGGTTTTTCCTTTCTCCATATACTCTTAGATTTTTCAATAGATTCATATCTTTTACACTCATTTCCTTTTGTTTGATTTTCAGAAAGTAACATCCTTAAACAGCCGTGTGGAAGGAGCATCGATTCCATCAGCAAAGAAAGCCGAGCTCAAGGACAAATTATCTGCCCTTCAGGTTTTTTCCATCCTTTTTTCCTCAATTCCACGAGCGTCTCGTTCATAGTAAGCAATTCATCTGAGGTTGATCCCATAAACTACCCACCTCACAGAGGCGTGTAATAAACGCGAAGAAAAAGATCGCAGAAGAGAACATTCAAAAAGCCATCAGAACCGCTTCAGACTCAGCTGAAAAGGCAATTTCTCAAGGAAAGAACTTTTGCATCTCAAACGTTGACGTTGGCTCAGATACTTCTGCAATCAGAGAGGCTGTTGTCAAAGTCATGGAGCAAAAGGTTTGAACTTAGCCTAATCAATCGACCCCTTATCATATAAATCGGCGACGATAAAAACATGTCACAAACGTCTTTTTTTTTTTTTTTTTTTACTTTTTCGGTTTTAGGGCGTTGCTATAATGGTGATAAGCAAAGACGAGGTGCTGAACAAGGCCTTCGTATGCGCTGGCGTGCCCGAGAAGGACGGGAAATACAGGCAACTGAATGTGACCGAATGGTTGAAGAAAGTGTTGGAAACTATTAATGGGAAAGGCGGTGGAGGAAAGGGAGGGCTCGCCCAAGGCCAGGTGAGCTCATCCGAGGAAGAGAATATTATTATTATTATTATTTAGGTCTTCTTGTCTGATGTTATTATGCGCTTGATTAATTTTCTTACAGGGAAGTGATGTTTCAAAGATTGAGACTGCAGTGGACATTGCTGAATCCTTTGCAGCCATGAAGCTGACTTGAGGATGACGTCACTCTATATTTTGACAGTTATTTAAATATCATTTCGTTTGCTATGTTATATGTCATATAAGTTAAGTCATGCTACTTTCTTTCCATGGTGATTGTGAACAAATGCCTATACTTGCATGTACAAGAATTTACAGGTATATTTGGGGTTGGAAATCAAGTGTTTTACGTGGCAGTTTTTTTTTTTCCTCTTGAGAAATCATCAAATGCCACCTACAATTTGAGCAATTTCATTTCAAATGAAGTACAAAAATTAGTGTGATAAAATAGCTATATACAGCCGAAAATGAATGCATTGTTTTGTAAGTTAAGCTCGCTATTCGTTTATTTCCCCACCAAACATTGGAATCATCGAACGCATAAAACAAATTTCATTTCCTCAGTTCTATACGTGACGGTTTCCCCTATGCTTGGTCTCGCGCACATAAATACTGCGCTCCTCTCTCTTTTCGCCGATTTATGGTCATTCGTTACCGTAGCAGCTGAGATCTCCATCTATTAGATCCGAGTTCCATCTCCGCGAGGTTCGTTCCCTGCTAGTTTTCTGCTTCGTTTTTGCGTGTTTCGTATGCATTTTTTGGCGCGTTGAAATGTTCACAAAATCGGATTGATCCGATTTGAATCGTAGTAAGCGAGAGCTTGTCGGAAATAGTTCCGATGCTTTGCACCTTAACTCCCTAAGCTGTTAGCTCGTTGGGTGCTGACTCATTGTGTTCTGCGTCTTGCTATTTCGCAGTTTAATTTCACGGATTTTGGTTATTTTACTGTCCATTACAATCTGTTGTTTCGTGTGTGTATCTCTCTGTTTTTCCTCTGTCCATGACAATAACTAGCACTGCTCGAAAAATAATTGTTGCATCTCTGCTTAGCAATGCTAGATTCCTCGATTACGAACCTGAGTACGATTGATGCTCGTTACACTTCCTAATCGGCAAGTACTACTGTTTGTACATTAGTCGAAGGAAAATTTAAAACTTCCGGGTTGAAGTTCAGTTCTTAATGCATTCATCTAATAGGCCTTTTTCTCTGCATATCTAGTGGTAGATTCTACTAAGTATTTTAAAGTATCATACAATAAGTCTTCATAAAAATTCCACGGCGTGGTTTCATTTTCCAATGTTTGTAGTTTTCTTAACTTCGCTCGACGATCACACAGGTGTGTGATGGCTGCAATGAACTATAATACATCAGGACCCTGCGCAGGGGATTTGTCTTCCAAGCCACGTGCTTCAGACCTCCTTAGCAGCTCATGTAACGGATTTAGCGGTACGCCTCTGAAAATCCTCGGGAAGGGTCATCTTGGAGCACAAACCCGACGTTTGTCTATCTCGGCGAAGGTTAGAAAGGTGAAAAAGTACGAATATCCATGGCCTGATGATCCCGACGCTAATGTTAAGGGTGGAGTCCTTAGCCACCTCTCACATTTCAAGCCTTTGAAAGAGAAACCAAAGCCCGCTACCTTGGATTTCGAGAGACCTCTCCTTGGCCTGCAGGCAAAGATCGTAGAGGTACCGAAAATTTAGATTTTTTTCTTTTTTTTTCTTTTACAGCCCTAAACTCATCCGTTCTGCAATCAACGTGTATGTGCTTTTTCATTTGTAGGTGCAAAAGATGGCTAATGAAACTGGCCTCGATTTCAGCGATCAAATTATTTCGCTAGAGAACAAATATCAACAGGTCGATATTAACTCACACTCTTTCGTTTCTCAATCTCGTTTTCCGTACTTACAGCAACAACATATACATATTTGTATAATCTTGTTATATATTTGTATAATCTTGAGAGCGTCGAGAAAATTCCAATGTTATGGGCGCTCTGTCCGGAGAGTGTGTAATAAATTTCCGTCTATTCGCAGGCGCTGAAAGATCTGTACACTCATTTGACTCCCATACAACGTGTGAACGTCGCAAGGCATCCCAACCGGCCGACGTTTCTTGACCACATCTTCAACATCACTGAGCAGGTTCGTCTGTTTCTTCGGAAGCAGCTCTTTCCTGCATGAAAAATGTTAGTAAGGACGATATATGTCTGAACTATTTTGTCTTTTTTTTTTTCGGGTTTCAATTTTTATAGTTCGTCGAGCTTCACGGAGACCGTGCTGGATATGACGATCCTGCAATGGTCACTGGAATTGGCACGATAAACGGTAGAAACTACATGTTCATGGGCCATCAAAAGGGAAGGAACACTAAAGAAAACATCCTACGTAACTTTGGGATGCCTACTCCTCATGGGTATTATCTTATTACATTCATTTTGCATCTGTCAGAAAAAAACAAGTTTACCTAACAATAACACCGTGGTTAGCAGCTATCGTAAGGCTCTGCGTATGATGTACTATGCGGACCACCATGGATTTCCAATAGTCACCTTCATAGACACTCCAGGGGCATATGCAGACCTTAAGTCCGAGCAGCTTGGACAAGTACAGTAAAAGCTGTGTACTAATACGATGTCCGAAGGGATACTTCTAGGTTGAATTTGAGGTTTTTTTCTTTCTTTCTTTGATTTAGGGGGAAGCCATAGCTCAAAATCTGAGGACTATGTTTGGTCTCAAAGTACCCATCCTTGCGATCGTCATTGGTGAAGGTGGTTCTGGTGGAGCTCTCGCTATTGGTTGTGCCAACCAGCTATTGATGCTCGAAAATTCTGTCTTCTATGTGGCCAGGTTTTTCTCATATATTTAATGGCGTTATTACACATGAAGCTTTATCTGTAAATTGAAACTACTCGAAATGATTCTCTGCAAATTGACTCTATTATCAGGCCCAGATCTTTGATTTTACTTGCTTATATTTTGTCTTGAAATGAACTTCTTATGAATTGAACATGACCCTTTCTTTCCTGTGACAGCCCGGAAGCATGTGCTGCAATAATATGGAAGGACTCCAAACAGTCGCCAAGGGTTGCTTCGATTGCTCTATTTTTCACTTCCAACAAGAATCAGTGTAATAATATTTGTAACTGAATGTTTTTATCCCTTTTTCCCCTTCATTAGGCTGCTGAGCAGCTGAAGATAACAGCTACAGACCTGACCAGGCTACAAATTGCTGATGGCATCATACCTGTAATGTTTTTGTCTCGGAAGATTTTACTGACATGTCGAGCAACAGTTGTCCAACCTAAGATTCCTGTCCTAAACTTTTCTATGAAGTTTCTTGAAAATCGGGTCTTTTTCTCGCAGGAACCTCTAGGCGGGGCCCACGTAGATCCATATTGGACCTCCCAACAGATAAAAGCAGCAATCATCGAAAGAATGGATGTAAGTAGATGACTCGTAGATAACTTTTTTTTGTCTTGAACCTTACAACCAACTGTCTACTGCCTCCAGGAACTAGTTAAGATGGACGCAGACGCTGTAATAAAACACAGAAACCACAAGTTCCGTAGTCTGGTCGGGTACGTCGAAGGCGTGCCCATAACAGATCCCCAAAAGACGGTACACATGAAGAGGAAAGACGAAATCATCATTCAAAATCCCGCTAACGAAGAAGAGCTAAGGGACGAGGTCGAAAAGGTAAAGCAGCAGATTATGAACTCAGGCAAATTACCCGGGAATTCCCTGAAAGAAATGATCGAAAAACTCAAGGAAGAGATAGACTACGAATACGACGAGGCTGCGCAATCCTTAGGCCTCGAGGAAAAGATTCTTACGCTGAGAGAAGAAGCTGCAAAGTCTGGGAACGCAAACGACGAAAGCCTAAGGAAGAAGATGGAGCAGCTGAAGAAAGAATTCGACGAAAAACTGCCCACTTTGCCGAATTACTCCAGCCTGATGTATAAGCTTGAATCGTTGAAAGAACTTTCCAGAGATCAAATGAAACTCGAAATCAACAACAGATTTAACGAACGCGCCGCCAACCCAGAATTCAAGCAAAAGATCGAAAGCCTTAGGGCAGAAATGGCAATCTTGGGATCGTCAGAAATCGATTCCAACCCTGAGATAAAAGAAAAAGCCCAGCAGTTAATCAGAGAATTAGAGTCTGAATTTAAGGGCGTTCTCAGCTCGGTGGGGCTTCAAGTGGTTGATTTAGATTCTCAAGCCAAGAGAAAGCTCCGCGACTTTGATGAAGAACTGACTGCAATCATAAACAGTGCAGTGAGTTCTTCTGATCTGAAGGAAAAGATTCAATTGCTGAAGATGGAAGCTGCGAACGCTAAAAACAGAGGAGACGAGGAGTCGAAGAAGAAGGTCCAGGCTTTGATCGCAGAGGTGAAGAGAGCAATCAAAGAGAGTGTTAACAGCCCGCAACTGAAAGAAAAGCACGAGAAGCTATTCGTCGAGGTATCTGAAGCTGCTAAATCTTCAGCAGAAGTTAATGGAGGCGAAGAGATACCACCACAAGTTAAAGCCACTTTGCAATCTAATCACAGCGTCGTCTGATATATATGACGAAGGTCCGCTATTTATTGCAGCCTAATCCTTCTATCAGTGATTTTGATTGTTTATTTCTCGACGATCTTGTCCTAGCCCACCTTTTCTGTTTCGCAGGTCATGATTCATTCTTTCCCATGCTGTAAGAGAAATTCGTCAAAGATCGGTTGAACTTCTGATACTTCTTCTCATCGTGATTTTTTTCCTCTTCGGTTCGTCCCTTATCGGCCATGGCGCAAACGCTCACATTTGTTTTTCGAATGTTTTCTCTCTGTAGTAAGATTTTGAGCAATAGCAATAATCATATACTGGACTGAGGTTGAGGAGATGCAGCAACTCTCACTCTGCTGTTCTAGATTCTGATTGTAATAAGTCGAAGTCGAACTTTTTTCTGAGCGTTTGCTCGATTTTTACCATTACGACGTAAAAAGCTTCTTAAACTTTATACATGGAACAACCCTTCTTCAAATGCTCCAAAGGACAACAGAGAGATCCGTTCCAATCTTGGAACTAAGAAGATGATGGAAACAAACAAGAGAAGAAAAAGGTAAGTAAGAAAAAAGAATCACCAAACCATACATACATACAACTGCGAAGAAGAAGAAGAAGAAGAAGAAGAGAGAGAAGTAAGGTTGCAATATAGGCCTTTTCCCAAGCCTCTTGATCTCCTTATCCATTTTTCCCGTGAGCATTAAACCAAACATCTTGTAATCACACATCAGTGACCAAATTGGATGCCCAAACGTGGCGGGAACGTTTCCCTCGACGAAGAAATGGCTGTACCAAGCCAGGCCGTAGCCGATCAGCGGCGCGGAGATCAGAAACCACCAGCTGAAGAGGAGCGAGCAGAACAAGCAGAGAAGGCTGCAGAGAGTTCCGGCGAAGTGCCACCGCCTCGTCGATGGCTTCGAGTGCTGGCTCATGTAGAACGGCCAAAACTCTTCCATGCTCCTGAAATTCATGATCTCTTTTCGGCTTGAGTTGCCTGATGGAGACGTTGAAGAAGATCCGAGTACTGGCGACGATCTGTCTGGGGGATATTGATAATTCAGTCGAATCGAGGATTCTGTGGCTTGAATGAAGCTGAAAGCCGAAGAAGGTGAGATTGATTGGAATTTCAACTGAGGAAATGCTCGAAGGCGAAAGGTTGTTTGATGTTGGGGGAAGGTGATTGGAGAAGCTTTGCTCATGTGGGTCCCATATTCTCTTCCATTACGTTTGTTAAAATTATTTAATTTAATATTAATTTTTGTCCTACCTAATGATTAATATCCATTGTATTGTATGTTCGCTTAATTAACGCTCTCAGTCTCTCACCTACTACTCGGCGGAAACGTTTTCAAATTCGCACTGAAGCGAATTGTAGAAGGGGAACCGAACGGTAACTGGAGACGATATTTCAAAAAGAGTCGTAACGTACAATCACATAATTAGCATTTAGCATTGCACTGATCTTCTCTCTCTCTCTCTCTCTCTCTCATATATTTGCAGATACGCAATGGTCACACTCACTAGCTGAAGGGGCGGAGGCTTAAGCAGCTCAGATAGGTAAGGTTTTGGTATGCGAACGCGAACTAGGAGAGGAAGACCATGAAGCGAAGTCGCTCAGGAAATAAGGCACATTCGCCTCCCAATGTGAGAACATTTGATCTCTGATGTAACTATGATTTGTTTACTCTTTAGCTCAGTAATTAGGAAGCTGTATATGATTTTTCCTGAGCTGAACGAATACTGAAATTTGAGTTTGCTTGTTTCGTTATTTTGTAACTGGAGAGCAAAATAGTCTTAATGCTCTAGCATCGCTCTGCTAATCGAACAATTTAGCATAAAAGGCGCAAAACGTTGGGTATTCGTGAGTTGAACTCTGCTATAAATGAATACGATTGGCTTTTTTAGAGGTTTTTATTCTTTCTCAATGCAGATTGTTCTTGACGAAGTTATTGGATTAACTACCAAAAATGGAAATGGATTGTCGTCTAGCATTTCGAGCTCCAAGTGTGCCTACATAGCCGGATGTGTTGTGGTGCTTTACGACATAGTTTCCGGTACCCGCTCACATTTTGTGTTACCTGATAGAGCTGCAAAGCCATTGAGCTGCGTAGCATTGTCGAGTGATGCTATGTTTGTTGCTGCAGGAGAGGTATGTATGGTTCTTCAAGGTTTGCTTTACGTTAGTTCGTTACCTATTTTATGGTTGATCTGCTGATTTGCGAGATACTTGTTTGTTTATTATTTTCACGAGTCAATGGCATGTCTCAGGGATTATACGAAGATACGTCTCTTTGGATTTTTGAACATGTAGAGCTTTTTATGCCACATTATTAGCTATTTAAATTTTCAGACTCGTAAGATGATCCGAATTTTCTTTCTGCTTTAGCAGTCTTTGTATGAGTACCACCTTGTAATATACGAATCTTATTGATTGATATTATGATCTGATTGAATGAAGTTTTATTTGTATGGTTTAGATTGGTCATCAACCTGAAGTTATCGTATGGGATTGCTCCACATCAGCTTTTATATGTGGCCTGAGGGGTCATGAACATGGAGTGGCATGTATAGAATTTTCAACTGATGGTCAGTTTACTTTCATGTTTTTTTTTGTTGTGATTTTAGAAGGACAATGTAAGATCTTTATAGGAAGTGACATGTCTTTGTTCCATTATTTTTCCTGATTTACCAACTTAACTCGATGTTTATAGGAACACATCTTATTTCTCTTGGGCTACCTAGCGATGGGTGTATATTTCTCTGGGATTGGAGAAACAAGATCTTACTTGCAAAAGTTAAAGCCTCTTCGGTTTCATCTCCTATTTCTCAATTGGAATTTCAGTGGATGCAAAGTTCATTGTCTCTGCTGGGAAGAATCATATGATGTTTTGGAAAATTAGATGGCCCCCTGGATCTCGTCAAAGCTGTAAATCAGTGTCTGTGATGAGGTATAGGAAGTTTGATCTTGGCAATCATCATGAATGGTCCTTTGTAGCCGTTTCATCTCCACATTGGGCAAGAGGGAACTCAATTAATCACATTCACCCAGATGAACAGATACCTTTCTATGCAGTGACAGAGAAAGGTGACTTATATACTGATTAGGTAAGCGATCCGAAGTTAGAATAATTTCTCCGTTCTTTGCATTGCAGGAACATTATGCATGTTACATCCTGGATCGTCATTAATAACGTCGGTGAAATTACAGGTTAATGAGTTTGTACTTATCTAAACAATTTCTGACTATGTTGGATCCTTGTGTTCGGAACAATAAAATTTTAAATATATCTGCAGGTTGATAATTGTTTCG
This sequence comes from Craterostigma plantagineum, assembly GCA_027422505.1. Lineage (NCBI taxonomy): Eukaryota > Viridiplantae > Streptophyta > Magnoliopsida > Lamiales > Linderniaceae > Craterostigma > Craterostigma plantagineum. The sequence goes on from JAPQWV010001119.1 coordinate 117,860, forward strand.
CACTATCAACATCTAGACGTTGGTTGCTTGTGCTTGTGATAATGGAGTCGTAGAACTTTTTGCTACCAAGCCTCTTAAATATGTCACCAGACTATGCTATTCTGAAAATAATGTCAGTGGAGATCTAATAGGCGCTAACTCAGGAAAAGATGAAAATTCAATAAGAGGTGCTAGCCACGAAGAAGTTCGTAATCTTCCTGCTCTTCCTAATGCAATTGCTTGTCAGTTTTCAACCCCAGATAATCTTGGTAAAATAAACCTGCATGCTGCTTTCATTATGATATTTCCGCATGCAGTCTTGTAACCACTACATTATTCTGCAGTGGTGGTTTATGACGATCATAGCCTTTACTTATGGGATATGGATGATCTCGGCAAGGTATTTCTCAGCAATATGATCAGCATTTGCTTGTTGTTTTGTTCTAATCCTCAAGTCAATGTTTTGGACTTATGGTAGTCGTTATAATTTCTTGCAGTAATGGAATCATGTCTTATCCAGGCTACTAGGTCTTGTGTGCTTGTCTCACATGGTGGTTGCATATGGGACATTAATAATGTCCCGTGTCCAAATATGGGCACATCGTCTCTCTCATGTTTGGCTGAAGGTTTTCCTGGTGGCCTATCCTTTGCAACATGTTCAGTTGATGGCACCATTAGGTCGTGGGAGCTCGGGCCACAATCTTCTTCTGCTGGTGGGTTTGTTATTGGCTGCCCCAGTGAATCCACTTCTTTAGGTTGTTTCTATTTCCTTTTATATACCGAGGAAAAGCTCAAATTTTCCGAGTAGGATTAATTTGTTTTTATTCTGCCATTATGTCAGTAAGTGCCGGGATATTCAAACTCGATCCTGTAGCACTGGGTGTTTCTTCTCCGAGTTTTCGATCGATGGCCATTGCGTCAGATGGAAATCACCTAGCAGCTGGTGATATCTGTGGACACATTCATTTTTTTAATTTACAAACATGTGATCATACTTGCATTAAGGTAAAAAAAAAGAAAGGAATCAAATTATGCCGAACTTTTTTCTATCATGAACTAAAAGGAAACTGTAAATATGAAATTTGACTGTTTTCGTTCTTATAACAAAGGCACGTATCCCACCAAGACTCTGTACTCATTTTCTGTTGATGGATTTGGTAGGAAGCTCATCGTGGAGAAGTTCTTTGCTTAAGTTTCAACTTGACAGACACAAACAAGATCTATACTCATTGTAATGAAACATCAGAATGTTCGCTGTTTCTTGCCTCTGGTGGATGCGATGGGATAATCCATCTCTTCAATTTTGATAGGTCTGATTTGGAATATGTTTATTTAGATATTAGTCTGAGTAGACATCTTTTGCATTTTTTCATCTCACATCCCTACTTGTTATTACCAGGAGCTCTAATCTTCTTGGAAGTGTTGACTGCTCATCTGCAGTTGTTGCCATCAAGGTTGCTAGACGCGGCCACAAGATTCTCAGCTGCAATGCTGAAGGGTGAGTTTTGAAGGAGCCTTTTTCATAGTAGGGGAACATTAGATATTACTGCATTATGCGTAGTCGAGTAGAACTGCATGTCTGACTTGATTTATTTTCAAAATATTTCACTTCTCCAAAATATATATTTTGACTCTTCTGTTTAACCAGCTGAAAGGGAATGAGATAATTGTCAAATAATAACTGCAGATGAATCTAATTTGTTTAATTGAATATATATATATAATATATAATATATATATATATATATATATATATATATATATATATATACTATATATAATATCTGAATCACTGGCCTGCAGATTCATATTTCTCCATGGTGTGGCTGTGAGTGGTTCGATGTGTACCATATCCTGCCTCCAAAAGATTGCGACTTCTGGAGTCATTATTGACATGGCTGTAGATGAAAGAATGGATCTTGTGTTATGCTTTCAAGGTGGGTGATAAACTCACATAAAGCCTATCTAGAACCACTAGAAGTTGGCCAGTACCTTATCTCTCAGTACCTCCCTTAAATCGTGTTCTTATCTGCATGTTCTGATTTGTAATGGCCGACATGGCTTAACAGCAGGATAAGAGAATAAATGCCTTTGATATCCAGTCTGGGAATCCTACTCAATCTTTTAGAGACGATGAAGACATTGGGGAGCCAATAAAGGTAATGCCCATGCACACCGTAATAAGATTATGTAAATATTTCATCTAGAGGTCTTTACATATTTGCATGTCTCAATGCCAGGTAGCTATCGATGGAAGCTGCAGTTATCTGGCTTGTTCTTACTCTAGCAGGTGCATCTGCATATATGACTGGATAACCAGGGAAAGAGTTGCTTTCGCTACTGGGCAAAGTGGTGATATAACGGGCATTGTCTTTTTGCCCGACAACAAGCACCTTGCTTCTGTAAGTGACGTTAACGCGCCGCAAATATGACTATGTCAGAGCGTATTCAGGTGTATATGTTGATGGATCAAAGCTTTCTTTCTTCAGGTTTGTGCTGATGGTTGTATTTTCTTGTGGAGGCTCCCCGATCTTCTGTGTTCAACGATGCTTCAGAAAGCAAAGGAAGCTTATCTTAATCCTTCAGATCAACCAATGACTTCCAAGTCCTTGGACCACTATCCTCATGAAGGATGTAACAAAGAAGCACTGAATAACAAAGATTACCAAACTCAGAAGGAAATGCTTCTGCCAGCAGTACTCAACAGTCCAGGAGACATAGGATTCAATTCAGCATATCCCGACTTCCAAACTGGGCCAGACGTAAAATAGTTACTAGTCCACTGATAGAAAATATTTGCTCCACTTCATCCAAGGTACCTCAGAAGATGGCGCTTTTAAAAAGTTTTACCCCTAAAAAGTTTTCCTTTGTCCAACTCATTATACCGATGAATCTATTCAATTTAGGTTTCCTTACCACGAGGGCATGCTCTCCCCGAGTCACCAAGTTCCTTGAATCGCACACCTAGTCTTGGCGAGAATTTTTCGTCTAGATGCTTAGCCTCAGATAGCAGCCAAGGTTCACCATATCCTCCAGAAACATGCAGGTGCAACGATGAAAATCCCTCTGGTTTCTAAATCATAATTAACTATTATCGTTTTGTTGCATTTACATGATTTATACAATTTTATGTGTGCAGTTTGGCATTTAACAGTCGCTGGTTAACCATCCATACAGTTTGTACCGATCTGTTCGACACCCCCAAGCATGCAACTTGAATGTGCCAGAACCTGCAAGAGAATACAGATGTGAGTGACTATATAAAAATCTACTTCGATTATCATATTAACCCTTCCAAGATTATCTGAATGTTAAAGAGGAAGAATATAAGCAATCAAATAACTGTATTCAGTTAAATAGAATTTCAAAGAAGAAAAAGTCTCACGAAACGCTATGCCTTCGTGGAAAAACATAATAGCTCATGATAATCTTATGCAGTACAAGGTCAGATCGTGGAAGCATCTGAAACCAATAAGCGTTTCACGCTAACATCTTTGGAACCCAGCGTTAAGAAGCGTTTAAAGAAGAACAGCAACAATGTTAACTTGAAAGATGCTCCCGTGGGTAAGTGTACATTTCCTTGCGGTTTGTCTCTTTATATATCGCTTTGATATGATTCAAATTACAGGCACTGATACAACTGCACAAGAGCCATTACCATCAATTTTATTGCGCAAGGTACGGAACTTATAAATACAAGCATTAATCGCTTAAACGAACATGGAGATAAGCAGAAGTATGCCCTTGATTCAATCAAATCATTTAACAACTCTACGTAATGCGTAATACATTATACAATTAACGAGGGTTGATAACGATAAAAACATCACATAGCATACGTTTTTCTTAAAGTCGTTCTGCATTAAATTTTGATGTTCCCGCGTTTCTGTTTGTTTTTAGCTTACATTCTCTTACATGTTATGAGTTCCTATATCATTCTTACAGTGCGAAAATCAATACCGAGCTGACGAAATGGCGGGAATGTGCGACGAAGCGCTAGAAAACCTGAAGCAGCGGCTGAGAACTTAATGCAGTTGTTCGACAAACTAACGATCCTAAGCAACGAAGACGAAGGTTCCGAAGCATCTCATATTCGGCTCAAGGTAGCCGAAAAACTTCCACTAATCGAAAGGAAAATCAGCGCAATAGCCAAACTAGCTCAGCCATACATCAAACGCCAGTGAGTACCTATTTGGGCGGAATAAACGCAATTACGAGGTTCGTATATAAATTTCTCATTTATATGCTTTCGGATTTATGCGCGAATTTTTTATTCGAATATGAGAACCACTTTATGACTAGCAAAGAAGAGATATTACATCATCTCTTTTGTCTTGCTTATAACCCAGTCCTCGATCAAATGATGAAGGAGACTATTCTCGAAGAATATCCGAGAGCTTCTTTTCTAGATACATAGAGAGAATTAGTTGTTGCAATAAAGTCTTAGCTTATAAACAATCTCATTATGTTGAGTTATCATCAATTCATATGTACGTGAAAGAGCACTTACAACTACGAAAATCCTTTACCCTACACCTTGTGATGCTTTTCCTCGAAACATAAATGTGATGATAAAAAACAAATGGATAAGGTAAGAATTTCATGCTTTTCGGATGTAATATGAAATGTATATTAATTTATTTATTTACACGCCTAGATTGATTTTTTTTCCACGGTTTGGCCTGAGGAACCCGTGGCATGTATGTTTCTTTCGTTGGAGGTCTTTTGTATTGGTACCAGTTAGTTCTTGATCATACTATATTAAATTATCACTTTTTCCTAAGAAAACTGGTGGCCGTTGTCAAGATATTTTTTTCTAGAATGTAATCCATAAAATTATCTGAAAAAGTAAAACGATATAGAATTTTAATTTCCTAGGATCACCTAGCTAGATAGTAGACACGACCAGAAAAAATCATTTGCGTGCCTTGTTGGTGTAACTACAA